>MU225459.1:1875960-1896782 GCA_018584345.1 Thuja plicata | reverse complement strand
ATGGTATCTGGCATCTCATGCTATCTTCATGATCAAACTTTTTGATACTCCTTGGGATGTATCTCAATATAGAAAGGATCTTTAAATCCTACTCGGTTAAGAGACTTTTTGAATCAATGGTTAAACTGAAATAGTATATGATCTGTTCATACATACAAATTAGACTTGTAGATTTTTAGATCTATTGTAAGCTCATTAAACCATTCTGATCAATATGTCTTTTCAATACCTTTGCTCCACTTCTTTCTAATCGGTGATGTTGTGCTTCTTTGTTGCTCGGTGTCCGCATAAATCTTTAGCTCTTTCCTCAGCTTGATTGATCAGGACTGTATGAAGTTGTTCATTAGTTTCTCTCCAACATCCTCTTTCTTATTCACTCCCCTTAATTCATAATGAATTAAGTTGTCTCTTTATAGACATGATATCACCGTTTCTTCACTTCTTGATTTTCTTGTTCTTGGCATGATCCACAATCTTAGCCAATCTTGCTTTAAATCTTAACTTGTGTTTTATCTCATATAAATCTTCTTTCCAACTAGATAAAACAACTTTAAATCTTTTACTTATCTCTGGCTTTATCTTGTCGATGAAAAAAATGATAACAACCAGTTAAGTCTATCTTTAACTCTGCCAGCTAGGTATTTTGTCATTTCTGAACTTCAGTTAACTTCAGTGTTTTAACTCTTTGATAGCTTTGTTCAACACTTTAGTTCTCCTTGAGATTCTCTGTCGGGTTGTCTATCCTTTGGGCTTCACTATAAAGTTCTGCTTGTTGGTTAACACTGTATTTCTGGCTGTCGATAATGCTTGTGATTCTGCTCATCAATTTCTTTGCTTGGGCATCACTATGACTTTGCTCTAAGTTTTATCTATCCTTTAGTTTCCACTAGCCATCGGTGTTTGAAGTCACTTAGTGAATGCTTGTCTTTTATGCATTACTGAAAGCATAATATTTATCTCCCTAATTCTCTAAAGTCTTTGACACTTTGAATATAACCGATCAGATTATATCAAGTTGATATCAATGAGAATACAATCCATTAACTAATTTAATGTCTTGCATTATCTTTCTTCATATCGGTGATCAACTTAACATCTTCAAACATTTAATCAGTTACATGTCATCAATCTCTCCCTTTGGCATTGATGGCAACACACTACATTATCACACTATATTATTATTAATACAATATGGAATATAATAGTTGAAGTTCATCAATCTCTCCTATTGTAACTATTACAAATGTCTGACTCTCGATAAGCTCATATAGCTTAGATTTATTTCTTGCAGAGTGTATGTCTTCAATCTTCAATCCCTTTACTGGATAGATGTATCAACTTCTGTCTTTTTTCTGATATGTGCTCTGCCTTGACCATTCCTCTCTTTGATAATCTCTTTTTCCTTTTATAGAAATCTCTCCCTTAGTATGTACTCTCTTCCTTCTATTATTTCTCTCCCTCAAATGGATATTTCATATGTAATCAATCTCTCCCTTTGATTAACTCTTCCTTATGATAATGAGAATCATCTCTCCCTTTGACAACAATCCCAAAAAATTTCTTCCATATCATCTTCCATCCCTTTATATAATATATTCCTTGAATTTCCCTATCCATCAGCAATACATTATCTCTAGTGTTCGGTGTAGATTTGTACCTTTTTGTGTACATTTGTATCTATTGCTATCCATCTTAGTGCTTGCATCAACATGAATGATCATCTGATTTGTGTATAGGCTGATGCAATCTCCTAGTCAGCTTACTGATTGATAGACAAGGGTTGGACCCCTAGTCTCTTTCTTAGGTACTCAAATGTTTCTTTTGGTAATGGCTTGGTGAATATGTCAGCCAATTGTTCCTTTGATTGAACATATTCCAGTATCATTTCTTTTACTTGCACTTGTTCTCTTAAATAGTGATACTTGATTGCAATATGCTTAGTCTTAGCATGCATGACTGGATTCTTAGAAATGTTAATTGCACTGGTATTCTCACATTAGATAATCACTGGTTCAAGAATTTTCATATTCATACTGTCCAGCTATTGGAAATGAGTTGAGTAACTAAGAGGGGAGGGGTGAATCAGTTACCACAAAAACAAATCCAAGTCTCTTAGATGTCTTAAACAAATAAGTCATTGTTGCTTGATTAACATAGATATTTCATTGTCACTCGGTTAACATAGCAAATCTTAAGATATTAACTATGATTATCTTTAGTAATTAATTGTAGAAACATAAACCATAAAGCAAATCAAATGTACACAGATAACACCAAGATTTAATATGGAAACCCAATATGGGAAAAACCACCAATAGCAACTAGTCATTATTTTTCACTCTTCTGAAGTGAGCCCTGTTAGGAGCCAACCCTGTTAAAGGTTACAATAACACATTGTTATGTGTGACCTGGTTAGAAGATTTAATCACAGTGTAAGGAGTGGCCTTGTGAGAGGTCTTCAAACACTTCAATGTACAAATGTCACCTTATTAGAGGATTTACAAAAGACTGTTAAGTCTACTCTGTTAAGAGATTTTAATCACTGCTACAATTGTTAGAGAGTAACAATGGATTGACTTGTTTTGATAGGAAACTATCCTTGCTGATTCAGATCTTTGTTCTGGATTAAGTACTTGATCCTCACTAATAGGATATTCTGTTGCAGTCCTTTGTATTCTATCTTGAATCAGAATCCCATCTGATTTCGCCTTCACTCTTCATATCACACTTCACATTGAATTCCACATCACCTTCTTTTATCTTTCTTACACTATTCAATCCAAACTTGACCTTACATATATATGTTAAGCCTTGTCAAGTCAGCCTTGATATATTTCCAAATAAATAATAAAACTCATGTTTTTGGGCTGCATATAACTAATTATCCATAAAATATAATCCAATGTTAGTCGGCTGACACTAACTATTTTGCCTGGTCAATACTGAAATCCTTCAATGCCTGACCAACACTATAATGCTTGAGTGAACTCAGTTAGAACTAAAAAGCACTTTGGTCATCTTCAATTCCTGAAAGAGCTCGACAGAAACTGATTGTGCTCGGATAGGATTAGACATTTGTGTAAACATCACTATACTTGTGTAAACATCAACGACAATACACAATTGAATAATTGTCATCATCAATCTCCCTCTTTGGCATTGACAGAAACACAACATGTCATAATACAAATAATTATAGAGCAACAAACATAAGAATGAAATATTATTAATGTCCTTAGCTTCATTCTGATTCTCATCCAATTTTATTAATGTCTTTAGCTTCATTGTGACTCTCATCGAAAACTCCCTCAATCACTGAAATACATATTTCTCCCTCTTACATTAATCTCTGTCTCTGATAAAGTTCTCCCTCTGTCATCAATCTCTACCTCTTTCACTGATCAATATGACATACAGTAATATCTCCTTCCATCATGAATTATTATGACATATAGTAATCTCTCCCTCTTTGACAACCAATGCCAAAGACACCAACTGACATATCCAATGAAATTGTAATGTACCTGTCTATATTGATTCATATACAATAAGCTCTAAATATCTACATCAACATATTAAGTATGTTATGTAGCTTGGTTGATACATCACTAAACTGTGTTTTTAGTGAGCCTCAGCTTGGGAATTACCCCTAGCTTTCCTCTAAGATACAAAAATGCATCCTTAGGAGTAGTTTTGTGAATATGTCTACGATTTGTTCTTTGGCATTCACATATTCCAATCTTACTTCTTTGTTCTGAACCAATTCCTTCAAGAAATGATACTTTATTGCAATATTTTTGGTCTTGGTATGCATCACAGGGTTCTTTGAAATGTTAATAGCACTAGTGTTGTCACAGTAGATAATGATAGGTTATATGATTTCCACCTTCATACCTGACAACAATTGTTTGAACCATATGATGTTTGAATAATTCACTGCTGCAGCAACATATTCTGCTTTTTCTGTAGATTTAGAAATGTAGTTCTATTTCTTGCTTGTCCAGGAGACTAAACTCTTTCCAAGAAATAGTGCTCCACCACTTGTGCTCTTTCTGTCATTAACACTTCCTTCCCAATCAACATCAGTAAAAGTCTTCAAATCAAAGTTTCCTTCTTTCTTATACCATAATCCATAATCTTCAGTTCCCTTAAGATATCTTAGAATCCTTTTGATAGCCATCAAATGATTCTCTCTAGGATTAGCTGAAAACCTTGCAACAATACTGACTGCTAATGCAATATCAAGTCTAGTGTGAACAACATATTGAAGTTTTCCAATCATGGATCTGTATGTAGTCTAATTTACCTCCTTTGAATCATCATCCTTAGATAGCTTATGTCTAGTAGGCATAGGTTTTCCAACTGGTCTAGAGTGTTCCATCCCAAATTCCTTCAGTGTCTCTTTTATGTACTTAGACTGAATAATGTAGATACCATCCTTTATCTGATAAACTTGTAAGCCAACAAATAATTTGATTTCACCAAACATAGAAATATCAAATTCCTTACTCATAGCTTCTGAGAATTCTCTAGATAATTCATCATATCCAGTAAAATATATGTCATCAACAAATATTTATGCTAATAGTATCTTGTTCTGAGGTCCTTCTTTGATTTACAAACTACTATTGCCATTAGTTCTATGAAATCCAATACTTATCAAGTAACCATGCAGTCTTTCATACCAGGATCTCAGAGCTTGCTTTAGTCCATACAATGCTTTATGCAGTTTGCAAACCATATTCCTTTTGTTAGGTTCTACAAAGCCTTCAGGTTGCTCAATGTAGACTTCCTCTTCAAGAATGCAGATTTTACATCCATTTGATATACCTTGAATCCTTTATGTACAACATATGCCATAAGAGTTCTGACTCCTTCAATTCTTTCAACAGGAGCAAAGGTTTCTCCATGGTCATTTCCCTCTTCTTGAGCATATCCTTTACATACTAGTGTAGCTTTGTTTCTGAAAGCTTCACCTTTCTCATTCATCTTTTTTCTAAAAACCCACTTAGTACCAATCACATTCTTTCCTTTTGGTCTAGGTACAAGAGTCCAGCTTTTATTCTTTTCTATCTGCTCAATTTCTTCATTCATTGCTTCAATCCAATTCTCATCATTCAATGCATCTTTAACAGTTCTAGGTTCAATTTCACTGAGTAAACATGTACCTTTTATTTTTCTCCTTGTCATTACACCTTCTATCTGATCTCCAATTATTTTTTTGGGTGCATGATTCCTTATAACATATTTAGAAAGTACAAGATCCTTCCTCTTTGATTCTGGGCTTGCTCCACTATGTTCACCATGCTCAAATGTTATATCTTGATCTTCTATCTGATACTCGGGTTCCACTATCTGAGACTCGGGTGTATATGTCTATGACTCGGGTACCTCTGTCTCTGACTCAGGTGCCTCTGTCTGTGACTCAGTTTCTTCAGTTTGAGACTCAATTCCCTCTGTTTGTGACTCAGTTTCTTTAGTTAGCATCACTGGTTGCATAGGTTGCAACAAGGTTTGTGCAGATGAATTCATTGGTTGACATAATTGCTGTCCAAGCACCATTACCTGTGTCTTAGTTATAGTGTCAGGTTCATAATACACAAAGTTTATGTAATCTTCAGGCTCTTTACTGCTTTTTTCTTCATTTCTCTCTGAAAACTCATCAACCTTTATATGCACACTTTCTATGACTTTATGAGTATTAATATTAAACATTTATATGCTTTGCTTTTGTTGGAGTAGCCTAGGAATATACCTTCATCACTTTTTACATCAAATTTTCCATTTCTTGTTTCCTTCAAGATGTAGCATCTACTTCCAAATACTTTTAAATAATGAACATTAGGTTTATAGCCATACCATAATTCAAAAGGTGTCTTCTCAATACCTTTCTTTAGTTGAACTTGGTTCAAGGTGTGAATTGCAGTGCTAATGGCTTCCTTCCAGTATTTGGTAGCAACATCCTTCTCAATCATCAAGGTTCTTGCACAATCCATAATGGATATGTTCCTTCTTTATACTATACCATTATGTTGTGGTGTACTTGGGGTAGATACATGTCTTTTGATTCCTCTTTCATTGTAGGACTCATTGAATTCATTAGAAATGAACTCTCCTCGTCTATCAGATCTTAAGCATTTAAGTTTCTTTCGTGTTTCTTTTTCAACTCTAGCTAGGTACCATTTTAACTTCTGAAAGGCTTCTAATTTTTCTTTGAGAAACATAACAGACATCATTCTGGAATGAGCATCAACAAATAGAATGAAGTACTTCTCACCTATGTAACTTGTTGTTCCAATTGGTCCACATAAGTCAGTATGCACCAATTCCAAGACTTCTTCTGTATTGTAGTTCTTTCTCTTGAATCTAGTTTTGCCCATCTTCCCAATTTGACATTGTTTGCATATTTCTAGTTTAGGTTTCTTTAGAACAAAAATACCTCTTACTATTCTATTCTTGCTTATGTCGATCAGGTTGTCAAAGTTCACATGACACAACCTTTTGTGCCATAACCAACTTTCTTCTCCTTGTGCAATAAAACATGAACTTTCATTGAGATCAAGATAAAATAGATTACCTTTTGTTTGCCTGCATGTTCCAACTAGGTTTCCTCTACCATCCAAGAGCTTGGCCTTACCATTCATGAATTCTACCTTGAAACCAATGTTGTTCAGTTGTGCCACACTTAGTAGATTATTCCTTAGTCCTTCAACCCAATAAGCATTATCACATTTGATTCCTTTAGTAAGAGAAATACAACCTTTACCTTTTACATAGTAGGGTTCATCATTCCCAAAACTAACACTCCCACCATCGTAGTGTTCAAGATGCTCAAATTTGGTTTTATCACTAGTCATGTGGTGAGAACAATCACTATCAATTATCCAGGTGTCATTCTTGCTAATATGAGAATATAGTGTTATCTTTTCATTGTCTTTACTATCTGACTCATCCTTAATTGCAATGTAAACCATTTCATCTTCATCTTCATCACTATCAGAATCTTTAGCAATATAACATGATTTCTTACCTTTTTCCTTGTAGCTTTTGTATCTTTTGTAATCTTTCTTGAAATTTTTCTCACCTTTGTCTTCCTTGTTTGGACACTTAGCAGTAATGTGACCAACCTCATCACATGAAAAGCAAATCAATGGTATTCTTCCTTTGTATTGTCCTTTTCCTTTTTCATCTCTTCTTGCAAGTAATGCTTCAATGATTTCCAGATCCTCGTCATTAGAATCATCATCACTATCACTTTCAATCTATTTTCCTTTCATCTTTCCAAGGTTTAATTTATCTTTGAATGCTGACTCAAGATTTTAGGATTAGGATAATAATTGTCAAATTTATCCAACTCAAAAGCTGATAATCTTCCAATCAATCCATCTAGAGTTATACCATTACTGTATCTCATCTCTTGAATAACTGAAAATCTAATTGCATAGATAGGAAGTAAAGTTCTCAATATCTTGCTAACCACTATTGTGTTTTCAATTGTTCCACCAACAGCTCGGATTGCACTGACACTTTTCTTGATTCTTTCACTGTATTTTGTAATGTTTTCTCCTTCTTTCATTTTCATCACATCAAACTGACCTTTGAGACTTTCTTCTTTGGCTCTCTTTACATTTGCATCTCCTCCATAGATATCGTGTAGTTTGTTCCACATATCAAAGGTAGTAGGGCAGACCTTGACTTCATCAAATTTGGAATAGCTGAGTGCAGAGGCTATATCAATCATCATAATGTTATGATACTTCATTTCCACCATCTGATCCATAGACATACATCTCGGCGGTTCCACATACTTGTGATCCAAGAATTGCAAACCAATATCTCCAATGGTAGATAGATGTAGCCTCACTAGATCTTTCCATGCATTGAATTTATCCTTGTTGAGCTTAGGGATCTCCCTTTTGTAAGACATCTCTGATCTTTAGCTTAGGCCTTTAAACCTTCCCTATAAGCACTTGCAGCTTTGATACTAATTGTTAGAAATGAGTTGAGTAACTGAGAGGGGAGGGGTGAATTAGTTACCACAAAAACAAATCCAAGTCCCTTAGATGTCTTAAACAAATCAGTCAATGTTGCTCGGTTAACATATATATATTTCACTGTCTCTTGGTTAACATAGAAAATCTTAAGATATTAACTGTGATTATCTTTAGTAATTAATTGCAGAAACATAAACCATGAAGCAAATCAAATGTACACAGATAACACCAAGATTTAACATGGAAACCCAATATGGGAAAAACTACCAATAGCAACTAGTCACTGTTTTTCACTCTTCTAAAGTAAGCCCTATTATGATCCAACCCAATTAAAGGTTACAATAACATACTATTAGGTGTGACCTGGTTAGAGGATTTAATCACCCTATAAGGAGTGGCCTTGTGAGAGGTCTTCAAACACTTCAATGTAGAAATGTCAACTTGTTAGAGGATTTACAAGAGATTGTTAAGTCTACTCTATTAAGAGATTTTAATCATTGCTACAATTGTTAGAGTAACAATGGATTGACTTGTTTTGATAAGAAACTGTCTTTGCTGATTCAGATCTCTATTCTAGATTAAGTACTTGATCCTCACTAGTTAGATATTCTATTGCAGTCCTTTGTATTCTATCTTCAATCAGAATCCCATCTAATTTTGCCTTCACTCTTCATATCACACTTCACATGCAATTCCACATCACCTTCTTTTATCTTTCTTACACTATTCAATCCAAACTTGACCTTACATATATATGTTAAGCCTTGTCAAGTTGGCCTTGATATCGTTCCAAATAAATAATAAAACTCATGTTTTGGGCTGCATATAACTAATTATCCATAAAATATAATTCACTTTTAGTCAGCTGACACTAACTATTTTGCTCAGTTAATACTGAAATCCTTCAATGCTCGACCAACACTGTAATGCCCAAGTGAACTCAGTTAGAACTAAAAAACACTTTGGTCATCTTCAATGCATGAGAGATATCGATAGACACTGACTATGCTTGGATAGGATTATACATTTGTGTAAACATCACTATACTTGTGTAAACATCAATGACAATACACAATTGAATAATTGTCATCAACACTAGCAACTATTTGATCCATGCAATATTGGAGCAATTTTCAGCAGCAACTACATATTCTGCTTCTACAGTAGACTGAGAGATGCATCCCTGCTTATTTCTTATCCATGTGACAAGTCTGTCACCCATGAATAATGCTCCTCCAGTTGTTCTCTTTTGGTCATCAATGTTTCCAGCCCAATCAATATCTGTATAGACTTGTAGCTCAAATTTTCCTTCTCTTTTATACCATAAGCCATAGTCCTCGGTGTTCTTCAGATATCTCAAAATTCTCATGAGAGAAGTCATATGTGATTCTTTGGGATTAGAAGAGAATCTTGCAACTATTCCAATTGCATGTGCTATATTTGGTCTGGTATGAACAACATACATTAGTTTTCCAATCATTGATCTATACAAGGTCTAATATACCTCATTTGATTTGTCTTCTTTTGTCATCTTACATCCGGTAGCCATAGGTGTTCCAACTGGTTTGGAATCTTGCATCTTGAATATCTTCAACACTTCCTTGATGTATTTGGAATGAGTGATATATATGCCCGCATCTTGTTGAAGAATTTGTGGACCAAGAAATAATTTGATCTCCCCAAACATAGACATTTCAAATTCTTTGCTCATTACATAAGTTAGCGAATTCATCTGAAATAAATTCCCCTTCTCTATCTGACCTTAAGTATTTCAATTTCTTATCACTTTGTTTTTCTACCATAGCCTTAATACCATTTAAACATCTTGAATGCTTCTGATTTATCTTTTAAGAACATAACTGTCATCATTCTAGAATAATCATCTACAAAGAGAATGAAATACCTATCTCCATAGTAACTCTTTGTCCTCGTGGGTCCACATAGATCAGTATGGACTAATTATAGAATTGCATTAGATGTATGGGTTTTACTCTTGAAACTAGACTTTGACATCTTACCTTTTTTATAGTTCTTGCACATGATATGCTCGGGATTTGACATGCTTGGTAAGCCTCTGACTTTTCTTTTATTGCTTATCTTTATCATGTTTTCAAAATTCACATGACACAATCTCTTATACCACAACCATATGTCTTCATTTCTAGTCATTAAAAAAGTAGTATTTATATCATCAAGATAGAATAGGTTATCTAGTCTGCTCACCAGTTACGATCAACTTTCCTGAATCATTGAAGATATTTGCCTTCTTATTCTCAAATGGTACTCGATGACCTGTATTGTTCATTTATGAAACACTTAAAAGATTATAATTCAGTCCTTTTACCCAGTAAGCATTTTCACATTTTATTAGGTTGTTCAACATTATGGTTCCTTTACCTTCAACTAGACAAGGTGTGTCATTACCCATTCTTACTGATCCACCATTATAGTATTCAAAAGTTTCAAAATTTTGTTTATCACTGGTCATGTGGTGAGTGCAACCACTATCTATAATCCAGACATCATTATTACTAACCTTATATATGAGTGCAGTCCCTACATACCTCTCTTCTTCTTCATCTAAATCATCCTTCATGGATACAAATACCATCTCAATGTCTTCATCAGATTCAGTGTCAGTATCATCAGCTCTGTTCTTAGCTAGGTAACAAGCTTTCTTTCCTTTGTCCTTGTAGTCTCGGGTATCTCTTCTTTTGGGTTGTCAGTTGCTTCAGTAATCTCTATTATCACCTCAGTCAAACTTCTTTTCATATGTTCTATCATTACTTCTATCATCTTTTCTTTTGTTAGGACATCTTGCAGCAAAGTGTCCAACCTCTTTATAGTTAAAACATACAAGTGGTAATTTACCTTTGTATCCACCTCTGCCTCTCTGCAATCTTCTTGCCATTAGTGCTTCAATCTCATCAAGTCCTTGATCCTCATTATCACTTTCACTATCACTTCTCATAGTGTTTCTATGACTTGACTTACTTATTTTCAAAGAAGATTTGAATGTAGACTCTATAGATGGTAAGACACTATTGTCAAATTTATTCATCTCATATGAAACCAGTCTACCAATCAGACTATCTAGAGTAACTGTAATGTTTGCAACTACTATGATTTCTTGAATAGAAGATACTCTAATAGAATATACAGGTAGTAGGGCTATTAGGATTTTACTTACCACTATCTCTTCTTCAAGTACACCTCCAACTCCTCGGATAGCATTGACTACCTCTTTGATTCTGCAACTATACTGAGTGATATTTTCTCCTTCTTTCATCCTTAGGTCATCAAACCTCCCTCTTAGGATTTTTTCCTTGGACCTTAGTACATTAGCATCTCCTCCATGTACTAGCTTCAATTTATCCCACATTTTCTTTGCAGAGGATCAGGTTTTTACATCTTCAAACTCAGCATCAGAGAGTGAGGAAGAAAGTTCTATCATCATGCAATTATGCTTATGCTTTTCTTTTAATTGCTCAAGAGTGTGAGGTCCTATAGGAAACACATATTCAGTATCAATGTGTTGAGTAACATCATTACCAATACCTGATAGGTAGAGTCTTATTTTGCTTTGCCATGATGCAAAGTTGTCTTTATTCAACTTGGGCACATCTCGCTTGTTCATCTTGTGATCTTTTGCTTGAGCTGTTAAACTCCCTTTCTAAACACACAAGATTTGATACCAATTGTTACAAATAACTGAGGGGGGGGGGGGGGGGGGGGGGTGAATCAGTGGCCTCAAAAATATTCTAATAAATCAACCCACAAACTTAGTACCACAATATTAAGCCTCTAGTTATCTTCAGTCCTACAAGATGTATGCCTTCAAATAAACTTATCAAATAACTACTGCTCGGAGTTCACTATTAAACCTTATTCTTAATATTTACCGAATAGCAGTCTTTCATTTACTGAATAACAGTAAATTTCTTAGTGTATACCGATCAATCTAGATTAGTTATGTTTAATGCAAAACACTAAAGTAATGACTCATAAACACATTGACACATGGATTTTTAACGTGGAAACCCTGTTAAGGGAAAAAACACTTGGGACTGGTAACCCAAAATTTTCACTCTTCTGAAGTGAGCTCAGTGAAGAGCCAACCCTGTTAAAGGTTAAAAACACACTGTTAGGTGTGACTTTGTTTGAGGATTTGATAGATTAATTTGTCACTTGATATCAGGCATCTCTATGCTACCTTCTATGACCAAACCCTAGTTTGTCAAATGTTATCTGGCATCTCATGCTATCTTTATGATAAAACTTTTTGATACTCCTTGGGATGTATCTCAATATAGAAAGGATCTTTAAATCTTGCTCGGTTAAGAGACTTTCTGAATCAATGGTTAAACTGAAACAGTATATGATTTGTTCATACATACAACTTAGACTTGAAGATTTTTAGATCTATTGTAAGCTCATTAAACCATTCTAATCAATATGTCTTTTCAATACCTTTGCTCCACTTCTTTCTACTCGATGATGTGCTTCTGTGTTGCTCGGTGTTCGCAAAAATCTTTAGCTCTTTCCTCAGCTTGATTGATCAGGACTATATGAAGTTGTTCTTCATTAGTTTCTCTCTAGCATCCTCTTTCTTATTCACTCCCCTTAATTCATAATGAATTAAGTTGTCTCTTTATAGACATGATATCACCGTTTCTTCATGTCTTGATTTTCTTGTTCTTGGCATGATCCACAATCTTAGTCAATCTTGCTTTAAAGCTTAACTCCTATTTTATCTCGTAGAAATCTTCTTGCCAACTAGATAAAACAACTTTAAATCTTTTACTTATGTCTAGCTTTATCTTGTCGATGAAAATAATGATAAAAACTAGTTAAGTCTATCTTTAGCTCTGCCAACTAGGAATTTTGTCATTTCTGAACTTCAGTTAACTTCAGTGTTTTAACTCTTTGATAGATTCGGTCAACACTTCTATTCTCCTCAAGCTTCTCCATCAGTGTTGTCTGTTCGTTGGGGTTGTCTGTCCTTCGGGCTTCACTGTAAAGTTCTGCTCATCACTTAACACTGTATTTCTGGCCGTCGGTAATGCTTGTGATTCTTCTCATCAGTAATGCTCATCAGTTTCTTTTCTCGGGCATCACTGTGACTTTGTTCTCAATTTTCTCTGTCCTTCGATTTCCACTAGTCGTCGGTGTTTGAAGTCACTTAGTGAATGCTTGTCTTTTATGCATTATTGAAAGCATAATCTTTATCTCTCTGATTCTATGAAGTCTTTGACACTTTGAATATAGCCAATCAGATTATATCAAGTTGACATCAATGACAATACAATCCATTAACTGATTTAATGTCCTGGATTATCTTTCTTCATATCGGTGATCAACTTAACATCTTTAAACATTTAATCAGTTACATGTCATTAGTGAGATGTAAAAATGAATGAACCTAGATGAATTTAAATTAGTGATGTAATGATTAATGCCTCGATACGAACTTAATGTTTTTTTTATGCACCTAGATGGTTTTATTGCAATGTGATATATAAATGCTAATGGAATGCAATCTATTGTAATGATTAATACTTAGTGATATGCAAATGTATTTAATGAAATGTACTTATGAGGTGAATTTAAATGATTGATGCTTTTTGATATGTTTGATATGCAATGATAATACATAAATGATAATGCATTTAATGATTAATGATAAATGAATATATACTTAATGCATCTAATTAATGATTATTTATGCAACAAATGCACCTATATGAATGATGATGAATAATGAAACCTCCAAAGATTAATGAAATGCACTAAATGAGTAAATGAGATGTACGTACTGATTATGTACCTAGATGTAACTTATGTAATGATTTATATTAAAATGCATTGTTTTTGCTAAATTTCAACATATTTCATTTTTTAAGGAGAAATTTTGATGGTGTAACCTTGGTTAAACCATTTTTCGATTTTCACCCCCCTTTGAAAAATCCAATAACAACTATAATGCAAGATTAATCTAAAATCAATGCAAAATGCAACTAAGATTGTCACTTATCAATGGAGGTATTTATTTTTTCTATTTTCATCATTGAGCTTTTTGGAACATAACATTGGTACAAACCTCACTAGTTATATTTTCAACCATGATGGTCTGAATACCTCTTTCTTTGACTTTTAATAACAAAAGTTGTACAACCCTCACTGGGTATATTTTCAACCATGATGATAAGGATACCTCTTTCTTTAGATTTTAATAACAAAATTTGTACAACCCTCACTGGTTAGATTTGCAAACCATGGGAGTATGAATACCAATTTCATCAAATTCAATGTTACAAGTGGATTTTGGCATTAAGATATGAGCAATCTAAATGTCCAAGGTACTTGTTTGTGTAAACAGACAAAGATATATGATCCCTGTTGATATATAAATTTCCTCACTGATTCTTTGATGATCATGTCATTAGACTAACTTGCATACTTATAGGAATCAACCTCACAAGCAGAAATCAAGAAAAGATCATGCCTCCATCATTACTTATCTAGTAAAAATACATCATTGATTTTCTAAAAACACATGATGCAGAAATCAATAAACACACTTGAACTATCTTTTAGGATCAATTATTTAGACCAAATACATGGTACAAAAATCAATAAACACCTTTGAACTATCTTTCCTTTTTTTTTGTTGATCCATTTTCTCAGAAAAAGTTTCATCTATTTTGATCCTTGTTCACATTGTTTGATTTTGATGTTGTACCTTAACATTTTATGTGATTAACTTGTGAATTTGATATGGGTCAAGTGTTTGAATGTGTGAAATTTGATGTTTGGATCAATCGAAGTGTGTTCCAGGTTTTGATTCTCGATTCTTGATAAAGTGTGTTGAAGTCGTACTTGTGTTTATTTCTCTAATGAGCTCCTTGAATCTGACTTATGCCCCCAATTGGATTTTGCCAATGATAACGGATCAAGGCAACTTTAAAAATCATAATGAAAGATTTATGTACAAATACAACTCCGAGACTTAATTATGGCTATGTACAAATGACATAATGCAGTAGGATATATACAAGGATGAGGAAATGTAAATATAGTGAAACTAGGCTTTGACTTAACTTAGGTCAAATGACACCTATTTACTAGGTTTTCACCACTTGGGTTTATTGCACTTTTTATCTTTGTTTTGCTTTTTTTTTTTTCTACCAAGGCACTTATTGTTAGGCTTTCACCAAGCGACTTTTTATTTATTTATTTATTTTGTATTTTTGAGTTTTTCATTGTTTAAATGCTTTTCTTTAGGATCCATTTTTACTATTTTTGATGTCTTTTCAGGTTCTCTTTTGTTGTACAAACTGATACTCTCTTATTTGATTCTCTTTGATGTGATACTCTTTCAACTGATCAGGTATAGAACCTCTTAAGCTGAATGTTATTTATGGGTTCTTTATATTCTTCCCCATCACATGTGGATAGTTTGTAGGTTCCCGTGCCATAGGATGATGTGATTACAAAGGGTCCTAGCCAATTTACCTCAATTTTCCCCTTCTTCTCTCTTTCTAATTGATTTCTTGGGTTCTCTCTTAGGTTAAGGTCACCAACTTGGAACTCTCTAGGTTTGATCTTTTTATTATAGTTCCTAGATATCTTCTTTTGGTATACTTTGAGATGAGCATAGGCTTGATGTTAATATTCCTCAATTAACTCTAGCCCTTCTAACTTGGAAACTCTATACTCTTCATCTATCAGTATGCCATGTAGAGAAACTCTAAGGGATATAATTTCTACCTCCAAAGGTAAAACTGCTTTAGCTCTATATACTAAACAAAAGGGTGTGGCTCTAGTTAGCATTCTAATGCTTGTTCTATAGACCCAAAGTGTTGGATTAAATTGTATGTTCCTATCTCTACTTGAGTCATCCATGTTTTTATTAAGTGTTTTTAGGATATTCTTATTAGAAGATTATGCTTGTCCATTTTGCTAGGGGATAGTAAATGAAACAGAAATATTGAGTAATATGGAACTTTTTGCATAACTCTTTAACATCCTTAGTTTTTAATTGTCTCCCATTATCTATGATGAGTGCATGTGGGATACCATATCTGCAAATGATGTGATATAGGATAAATATGGAAATTTGCTTTCTAGTTGCAATTGATTGGGGTACAACTTCCATCCATTTTGTAAAATATTAGTTGCAATGATAATGTATTTGTGACCATTGGAAGAAGGAGGATATACCATCCCTATCAAATAAAAAACCCACTAATAAAAAGGCCAAGGTGTGGTTAATTGATGTAGTTCCTACGTTGGCACATGTATCAGGTCCCCATGGTATTGACACCTTTGACTAATCTTAACAAACTAGCATGCATCCTTATCCATTGTCAGCATATAATACCCCATCCTAAGAAGTTTATTATCTAAGGTAAACCCACTCGAGTATGCCCACAAATAATCTCATGAACATCTTGCAAGGTAATTTTAGATTCCTCACTCTCTAGACATCTAAGTAACATTCTGTCAAGACCTTTGTGATACAATGTGTTGGCAATATAGGTGAAATGAGAAGCTTTGCGTATAAGCTTTCTTTTCTCATTTTGAGATTAGTATAAGGGTAAGGTGTTATCTTTGAGATAGGTTTAAATAGGACCATACCAGGTAGATTCATGACCTATAAGTAGGCAAATGATCTGGGAATCGGGATGGTCGTATGTGGGTTTTACCATTTCCTCCACTAAGAACTCATATATGTCATTTTGATCATGTATTTACAATACTTAGGATAATGTCAGCATGACATCAACTGCTTTATTATCTACTCTGGGTATTTTCTCAAATGTGATCAAGAAAAAATACATTTTGAAATCATCAATCATTCTTTTATAAGGCATACACTTTTCATCCTTGGTTTGATATTCATCATTAATTTGATTAATTACTAATTAAGAGTCTCCATAGATTTGTATTTATGTAATTATCCATTACAAAGTCATTTTAAGTCCAATCACAAGGGCTTCATACTCTACTATATTATTGGTGCAACCTTGTGGTGTATTGAAAAGAACTCCTTCCCCCGAGACATGTTGAGTATATGACCCATCAAAGTATAATTTCCATATCTTTGGCTCACTAGTAAGGATATTTGTATCTAGAAATTCCACCTGAATAGGTTCTTTGCTTGAGATTGGAGACTCTACTAGCTGATCTACTATGACTTGTCCCTTAATAGCTCTACAATCCACATACTCAATGTCAAACTTACTTAATACCATGATCCATTTGGCTAGCCTCATAGTGAGAGCTGATTTGCTAAGAAGGTATTTCAATGGATCTATTTTAGTAATGAACCTGATTTTATGCGCTAACATATAATGTTGTATCTTTTGAGAAACAAAGATTACTTTTAGGCACGCTCTTTCTACACAGGTAAAATTGACCTCATATTTGACCAATGTTCTACTAATATCTAGTAGATTGGTTTTTATTTTCCTTTGTCATTATCTTGTGCTAAAAAAGCCCCTAACAAATTTTATGTTGCCGATATGTATAGGATAAAAGGTTTCCCTTGTATTAGAGCCATTAGAATTGGAGTATATTCCAAATATTTCTTTAACAAATCAAAGACCTCTTCACATTTGTTATCACATTGAAATAGGATGTCTTTATGTAGCAATTGGGTAAAATAATGATATTTTTCTGCCAATTATGATATGAACCTTCTGATAGATTGTAGCCTTCCTTGCAAGGACCTCAATTAACTAATATTCCTTAGTGCCCCCTGATGACATATAACTGATTGAATGTTTGATAATGTTAAGTTGAAGATAATGCAAGACATTAAATCAGTTAATGGTGTGTATTGTCATTGATGTCAACTTGATATCATCTATATGGTCATGTATATAATGCCAAATACTTAAGAGAATCAATGGAACAAAGATTATACTTTCAACAATGCATAAAAGTCAAGTATTCACTAATTGACAGATAACACTGACGGAGTGCACACCATCGGTAAAGGCAAAGAACCAAAGTCAAAGTGATACTCGACAAGCAGAAGACAGTGTTTCCCGAAAAAGCAAAATCACAGGATGCCTGATGAGCTAAGAATAGAGTTGCCCGATGAGTAAAATCCAATGATGCCTGACGGACGGAGATCCCGAAGCTGACTGGAGTCACACCAACGGAACTGGCAGTTGTCACTGACAACTAATTGCAGAGTTGACCGACATAATAGAGAGTTCAAAAAATGAAAAAATATCTAGCTGGCAAGAGCTAAAGATAGACTTAACTGGTTGTTTTCATTGTTTTATTTGACTAGAGTTAAGCGATTGATTTAAAGAAGATTTGTACAGTTGGAAAGAAGATAACTATGAGATAAATTAGGAGTTATGCTTTAAATCAGATTGGCTGGATTGTTTTTCACTCCAAGAATCAAAAATCAAGAATCAAGAAATGGTGAATATCATGTCTATATAAGAGACAAGATTAATTCATTTCTGTATCACATGAATGGGAAGTGAATAATAAGAGGATGTTGAACAGAAACTGATGAAGGATAACTTCATACAGTCCTGATCAATCAAGCTGAAGGAGAGCTAAGGAATTCTGTAGACACCGATGAACAGTGAAGCACAACATCACAGAGTAGAAAGTGTGGAGCATAAAGAATTGAATTGATACATTGATCAGAGAGGTAATGTACTTAAATAGATCTGAAAATTTGCAATTCAAAGTTGCATTAGAAACAGGTCATTTTGTTTCAGTTTAACCATTGAAGCATCAAGTCTCTTAACAAAGCAGGACTTAACAGTCTTTTATATATTGAGGTACATCCCAAGGAGTGCCAAAAAGGTTGATTCATGAAAGTAGCATTGTACTTGCCAGATACCTATTGATAGTCTAAGAAGAAGGCTGATTCAAGGATGGTAGCAAGATTTGCCTAAAGCCTATTGACAGTCTAAGAAGGAGGCTGATTCAAGGATGGTAGCAAATATATGCTAGATACTAAGTTACAACCTCTATGTATAAAATCCTCTAACAAGGTCACACCTAATAGTGTGTTTGTAACCTTTAATAGGGTTGGCTCCTAACAGGGCTCACTTCAGAAGAGTGAAAATTTAGGGTACTGATCCGAGTGGTTTTTTCCCTTAACAGGGTTTCTACATTAAAATCCATGTGCTATGTGTGTATGGTTTATTACTTTAATGTTTTACATTTCACATATGCATTTCTGGATTGATTGGTATACTCTGCATATTTACTGAGTGTCGGTAAATAGTTTTTATTGCTTATCGGTAATCAAGGAGAATAAGGTCAGAAAAGAAAAACTGACAGACAGTTAAATCATTATTAGTATTTAATGGCATGCATCTTGTAGGGACTTAATAATCTGAGGTATTATTAGATTGGTGGTTATTAATTAAAGGATAAATTGTTGAGGCCACTGATTCACCCCCCCAGTTATTACTAACAATTGGTATCAAAGCTTGTGTGCTTAGAAGGAAGGTTTCAAGACCTAAGTCAGGATCACAAGATGAACATACGAGATGTGCCCAAGTTGAACAAAGACAACTTTGCTTCATGGCAAAGTAGGATAAGACTCCACTTATCAAGTATTGGTAATGATGTTACTCAATTCCTAGATACTGAATATGTGTTGCCTACAAGAGCTTTGACAATAGATCAATTGAGAGATACGCATGAGCATAAATGCATGGTTATAGAGCTTTCTCCCTCACTCTCCGATGCTGAATTTGAAGATACCAAGGATTGAAAAACTGCAAAGAAAATGTGGGACAAACTAAAGCTTGTACATGGAGGTGATACAAATGTTCTAAGAGCCAAGGCAGAAAGCCTTAGAGGAAAATTTGACAATCTCAAAATGAAAGAAGGAGAAAACATCACACAGTACAACACAAGAATAAAAGAAGTAGTCAATCCTATACGAGGTGTTGGAGGTACACTTGAAGAGGAGAAAGTGGTAAGTAAAATCTTAAGAACCTTATTGCCTATATATGCTATTAGAGTTTTTGCCATTCGAGAAATGAGAGCAGTAGCAAACAACACAGTTAATCTTGATAGTTTAATTGGTAGACTAATTTCATTTGAAACGAATAACTTTGACAATAGTGTCTTACCAAACTTAGAGTCTGCATTTAAGTCTTCTATGAAAATAAGCAAATCCAGTCATAGATACTCATCTAGAAAATACAGTGAGAGTGAAAGTGAAGAAGAAGATCTAGATGAAATAGAAGCACTTATGACTAGAAGAGTGCAGAGAGGCAAAGGTAAATACAAAGGCAAGTTACCACTTGTATTCTTTAATTGTAAAGAGATTGGACACTTTGCTGCAAGATGTCCTAACAAAAGAAAAGAGGACAGAAGTAATGACAGACCTTTTGAGAAGAAATCTGACAGAGGTGATAACAAAGATTACAGAGGTTACCAACAATCAGAAAGAAGAGATACCCGAGACTACAAGGATAAAGGCAAAAAGGCTAGCTACCTAGCTACTTGGAAAGATGATGATACTGACACCGAATCTAATGAAGACATCGAGATGGTATTTATAGCTGTAAAGGATGATTCATATGAAGATGAAAGGTATGTATAAACTGCACTCATATTTAAGGTTAGCAAGAATGACATCTGGATTATAGATAGTGGCTGCACTCACCATATGACTGGTGACAAAGAAAAGTTTAACACTTTTTAGTATTATAATGGTGGTACAGTAAGAATGGGTAATGATACACCTTGTCTGGTTCAAGGTAAAGGAACTATAATGTTGAATAACCTGATTAAATGTGAAAATGCTTATTGGGTAAAAGGATTGAATTA
>MU225459.1:1862035-1873849 GCA_018584345.1 Thuja plicata | reverse complement strand
CATTACACAGTCCAAATACATCAAAGAGGTCCTGAAAATATTCAAGATGGAAGATTCCAAACCAGTTGGAACATCGATGGCTACTGGATGTAAGTTAACAAAGGAAGACAAGACAACAGAGGTAAATTAGACTTTGTACAGATCAATGATTAGAAGACTCATGTATGTTGTACACACTAGACCAGATATTGCACATGCAGTAGGAATTGTTGCTAGAATTTCTGCTAAACCCATGGAATCACATATGACTGTTGTGAAAATAATACTAAGATATCTGAAAAATACTGAGGAATTTGGCTTATGGTATAGAAGAGAAGGCAAATTTGAACTAAAAGTGTTTACCAATGCTGATTGGACTGGCAATATTGATGACCGGAAGAGCACAACTAGAGGAGAATTATTTATAGGTGATAGACTTGTCACATGGATTAACAAGAAGCAAGGATGCATCTCTTAGTCTACTGCAGAAGAAGAATATGTTAATGCTGCTACATACTGCTCAAATATTGCATGGATCAAATAGTTGTTGTAAGGGATGCATATAAAGATCTCATAACTAGTGATTATCTATTGTGATAACACCAGTGCAATAAACATTTCAAAGAATCCAGTCATGCATTCCAAGACTAAACACATTGCAATCAAGTATCATTATTTAAGAGAACAAGTTCAAGAAAAAGAGGTGATACTTGAGTATGTGCAATCAAAAGAATAGTTAGTTGATATCTTCACCAAGACACTGCCCAAGGATACATTTGAGTACCCGAGAAAGAGACTAGGGGTCAAACCCTTGTCTACCGGTCAGTAACAGACTGAAGGCTACATCAACCTATATATTATTAGAATATCATTCATGTTGATGCAAGCAAAAAGATGAACTTCAAAGCTACATCTATATACAGAAAGGTATATATCAGAACCAAGCACTAGAGTATATTGTTGTATTGCTGATGGATAATGGAAATTCAAGGAATATATTATGGATGGAGAGAAAAGATCACTTGACATTAATGTCAAATATCTATGAGATATTTGTTTGGCATTATTGTCAAAGGGAGAGAAAGTTTCCATATTATCACATTCTTCAGAAAAAGAAGATAGATTATCCATTATCAGATTACTCCAACAAGGAGAGATTATATCCATAGGGAGAGTTGTTGACAAGAGACAAAATAGTCAAAAGAGAGATATTGACACAAGGAAAGGATGCAACACATCAGAACAAGAAAGATAGAAAGCTGCAAGAATCAAATCAAAGCTAACACAGAGCTTACTGGCGGTCAGACATTTTTTTTTGGTTATCAAACAAAGATTGGTAGTTTGATGAATCTCAACAATTGTATTTCATATTGTATTAGAAATAGTATAGTGTGCTAATATAAGTTTGTTGCCATCAATGCCAAAGGGAGAGTTTGATGACATATAACTGATTGAATGTTTGATAATGTTAAGTTGAAGATAATGCAAGACATTAAATTAGTTAACAGGGTTTCCACGTTAAAATCCATGTGTTATGTGTGTATGGTTTATTACTTTAATGTTTTACATTTCCCATATACATTTGTAGATTGATTGGTATACTCTGCATATTTACTGAGTGTCGGTAAATAGTTTTTACTGCTTATCGGTAATCAAGGAGAATAAGGTCAGAAAAGGAAAACCGACAGATAGTTAAATCATTATTAGTATTTAATCATGGCATGCATCTTGTAGGGACTTAATAATCTAAGGATTATTTGATTGGTGATTATTAATTAAAGGATAAATTGTTGAGGCCACTGATTCACCCCCCTCTCAGTTATTACTAACACCCCCATTTCTATAAAAGACTAAACTTTAGCGGGACCCACATCTATTCCTTTTGCTGACATAATGTATCCTAACAATTTCCCTACTTGAACTCCAAAAGTACACTTTTTGGGATTTAGTCTCACTTTGAATTGTTCCAATCTTGTAAATATTTTGTCCAGTATGGGTAGATGTTCCTTTCTGGTATAAGATTTTTCAAGAATATCATCCACATAGTCCTCCATGAATGTGTGCATCATGTCATGGAAGATGGTTGTCATTTCTCTTTGGTATGTAGCCTTGTCATTTTGAGACCGGATGGCATCACATTTCAATAGAAAGTGCCCCAAGCATATGTAAAAGCCATTTTATCTTGATATTCTGGAGCTATCTTTATCTGATTGTATCCACTAAAGCCATCCATTAACGAAAACATAGAATGCCCCGTTGTGAGGTCTACTATAGTATTAATGTTAGGAAGAGGGAAATCATCCTTGGGACATACTTTATTTAAATACCGAAAGCATGTAAAAATCCTTATGCTTTCATATGATTTGGAAATAGGTACTATATTGGAGATCCATGCTACATATGCAATAGGCCTAATAAACCCTATGTCCAAGAGTTTCTTCAAATCTGCTTTAACCAATAAGGCTACATGTGGATTCATCTTTCTCACCTTTTTATTTACTCGTTTGACTCCTAGAGCTATGCTAAGATGTTGCATTATTAGATTCGGATCTAATCCCCACACATCAGCATATGACCATGCAAAATTATCTTGTCTTTCTTTGAAAAAGTCAATGAATTCCTCCCTTTCTTCTGTAGACAAAGATGGGGCTAGATTGATGATCTTTGGTTTTGCCTTTGTTCTAATGTTTATCTTTTCTGTTGGATATATCAATATAGTTGATATTTCTTCATAATGGTCACACAAAGTGTCAATTTTCTCATCCTTGGGTGCCTGAATTGGGTTTTCACCTTTAGATTCATCATTTCTTTTTATTTTTTCACAATCTAGCACTGTCACATAATGGTTTTCACTATTAGCTCTTTTATTGTTTTCTTTTTCTTTTTCCTTTGTTGTTTAAGAAACTTGAAACTTCCCCCCATTGCTGCCTCTTGATATGATTCATTAGTGGAGGAAGGTTCAGCCATGTTTAAGTATATGGATATGGAATGGTCATCTTGGAATGTTGGTACGTGACTTGTCTCGAGTTGTTCCCAATCAATTAATTCAGGATGAAGAAGGGGTAAAGGGTCAATGGGAGAATTTGGGTCTATCAAATTTAGGGTCATGATTTTATTTATAGGTTCATACATTGTATCACTCAAATCAATGACATGTGTTTCCTTTAGCTGATCCATAGAGCTAGGATCATAATTTTCATCACTAGAGTCCTCTTGAGTTTCCTATGGGAAAAACTATTATACATTAAACCTAGAGTTAGATCCCTCTAAGAATGATGATACATAAGGATCTCCTACCCATTCTTGACTTGTATTTGGAATTTCCTTTGATGTAGCAGTATAAGAATGGAGAACATCAATCTCTTTGTCATGACAAGATTCCTCAGATAAGAAATCTCATTCATATTCATTTGAGTCATCCTCACTTTCTGAATCTAACATATTGATGTGTTCATAAGGATTAAAAAAATTATTTTGACCATAACCTTTCTCATGATACCCTATTCCTTATTTTTCTTCACTAGACCTCCATGTGGGTTGTATAGGTTCCAATAACCCTTTATTTGTTTTGCCTAAAGGTCTCTTTCCTTTGTAACCCATTTTCTACATAATTTCAAATCATTTCCCATATTGATGCATGGGAATACTAATGTTTTGTACCCTTTCATTTGTTTCATCATCATCCTTATATAGCCAGTTTAGGACAATATTGGCTTCTTCTATCTCAGCTGATGTACTAGCCCTGACAAAATTGTCATTATACTTGTAAGGAAGTATCTGATTTTTTGAATCAATAGGTTTTCCATGAGACCTTGGAGAAGTAGGCATATGTATCAATGATATAGACTATTCTCCTACCCCCTTTTGATGAATTTTGCATTATTTTTCAAAATTCTTCATCATGATGTCCATCTTTATATAATGTGTCCATTTTTATTTCTCTCTTTCTAATCGTGATCCATCTTGAATAGAAGAATTCAATTTTGAGGAATTAGGGTTCTCTTTATTTGATTTCAGAAAACTAACTTTTTCCTTGCCTTTTTAAGATAAAGATGGATTAGTTTCTTCATTACTTGAGGTAGTAGGCTCATCATTTGGATCTTATTTTTCTTTCTCTTGGGATGATGATTTTTTTCTAGAATTTTTCTCCTTATCTTGTTATGAATTTGAATTATATGTAGAAGCCTCACTTTTGTGTGACACAAAAGAATCTATAACTAGTTTGATGTTAGTGCTATATTGGAATGGGTTAAGATCTCCACTGATTGTTATTTCCTGTTTAAGATAAGGATACTTTAGACATTGATGATAGGTTGAGGGAACAACTTGAATCTTTTGAATCCATGGCCTTCCCAAAAATATGGTGCAGGTCAAATTGAGATCAAGTACTTGGAAAATAGTTTCTTTCTGAATAGGTCCTACTTGAATGGGTAGAATGATTTTTCCTTTAGAAGATCTTTCTTCATCGTCATATGCTTTGATGGTTATTTTCCTCTTAGGATCCACTACCTCTTCATAATATACCAAGGCTTTCACAAGATTTAAAGTATAGATATTTAGGCCATCTCCTCCATCTATCAGCACTCTCTTGACCCTAAGATTTTGGATTAGGAATTCAATATGCAAGGGAAAATTTTGTGGATGATTGAGGGACATGTCATCTTGCTCAGAAAATGATAGGAAATATGGTACAATAAGATGATTGACCATATTTTAAAATTGGTCCACATCTAGATTCTTGAGAACTGTTGTATCTACCAAAGCCTTTTATAGGATCTCTTTATGCATGTGTGAAATCTTTAACAACTCAAAGAATGATATTTGTGTGAGAGTTTTTCAAAGTTGATCCATTAAATTGTATTGCTTTGTTAGAAAAGATGAAAGATTAGGTATTGTTATTTTACCGTATTAAAAGTTAGCACCCATTAATTTGGAAACTCAAAGACCTTTTTAGGCCCCATTTTAGTGATCTCCTAGAACATGGATGCATTTATGCTATATTTTCCATTTTTTCCTCATTTTTTGTCTATTTCTGTCTGTTTATTTTGCACCCCCGATATCTTGAGACTTTTTCTGTGGATTGTGTCTCCTAGGATACAGGTCAAAGTTAACCTATACCTGGGGTGTAGGTTGAGGTTGACCTATACTAGAGGTATTGGTTTCATTGGAACTCAAGCCCATTTTAGGGGTTTTCACATTTTTCCGCCCAATGCAGTTGGCCCTTTTTGTTTAGACGCCCAAAATTGGTATAAAAGGAGGCCTACTCACTTCATTTGGGAATAAAGAAACCTTTACAAGCAAGATCCATTACATGCTCAAGCCATCAATTGAAAGATATAAAGTTCAAGGTGCATTCAAGTAGTTCAAGTGAAGAAAGGATTAATTGAAGGCATTCATTCCATCCAATCAAACATGTATTTCATTCCATAGATCCAGCTTCTTTCTTCATTGGAGACAGTGGAGTTGGCCATCAAGGGAGGATATCTACATTCATCAACATTGCACAAGCATTCGAGCATCTTACATCCATGATCTATGATTTGGAACTTGTAGATCTATTGTATTTATGAAGACATCCTATATTTTATATACAAACGTTCATTCATCTTTGTGGGTAGCGGATTTGAATCCATCCATCAAGGTTTGACAAGCAAGGTGAATGTTTACATTTATATTGCTTTTACATAATTTTATTTAAATTTAAGGTTAATTCCTAAATGGGGCTTGACCAAGGCAAGCCCCTTTCCCCCAACAAATTCCATTTTTCTTGTGTGTAGGAGCAGATTTGCAGACTTTCAAGTTTTTGAGATCAAATTTGGCTGATTTAGGGTTACAGTTTCCATCGGGCAATTAGATCTCATATTTTTGGATAGTGAAGGTACATGTCAACCTCAAATTGTGCCCAAGTTTGACCTATACCCTCTAATTCAACCTATTCCTGGGGACTTCAAATTTTCACAGTTATAAAATTTTAGCTGGCAGTTCAGGATCCAGTGCATTTTCAGTTCTCGTTGCAGTCTACTACTCCATTTTAAGATCTGATATTATGACCTCTATTATCCCTCAAGGCGAGTCCAATTTCCTCTTTTTCATTTCACAACATTTATCATATTAGGTCTTTTTATGTGCTTTATTGTTACATGTGCTTCTATTTTACTTGCATTTCATTTAATCAATAAACTAGCCTTAGGTCATTTAATCAAACACAATCCATCTCAATTGGAATTAATCAATATTAATAAAAAAAAATAAAGGGAAAGTACAAACAAAAGAAAAAGGGATCTTTTATATATTCACGCATAAAGGGACTTGGATTTTGCATTAGTACCCCTATATCCATTTGGGTTGTGCTAATCAAATTTGGGTTATCTTGAAGGTTATATTTGGGGATCCCTCTTTCTCTTTCCCTAATATGCATAAAAGAGATTAGGTGGTTTAACATTAATATATATAACACTTAGCATCTTTTTTTTATGTTACATTTTGGTGAACTTGACACTTTCATGCTTTATACCTTTTGATTAGGTACTTAGATCCTTTTTGTGTGATCTCCCTTTGCATCTTCATTGTTCTTTCATCTCTAGATCTACTTTGTTATTTGTTAAATTGTATGTATTTATATATAGGACCCAATTTGTTTCATTATCCTTTCTTTGTATCCCTTTATGTACGATCTTTATCACCTTGAGTCCAACTTATAGTATTCCAGTTAGAAGAAGTCATAGGCTCATGGGTTCTTTTGATCTTGATCCCTCCTTCTTTCCTAGGAATATTGATGAGATCAACATGTCCTTCATGATCCTAATCCTCTCATAGAGAACAAATCTTCTCATTCTTCCCATGATGAAGATGAAGCCTTAAGATATCCTCTCGCTTAAATTCACAAACTTACCCAAGAATATGAAAAAATGGAACATTGGTTAGCTCAAGAGAATTATAGTAATGAGACTATATCCACTATAGAAGCCTTAAGGAAGCTTGCTCGTAATAGTGAACATGGTATTCACCTATTGCGTGGCATTTCTCATCTCATAGATTCCAACATCAAATCCATGTCTAAATGTGCTCAAGACTTAGGCTATGTTCCACCCACTACACATATTGAAACCTCTTTTCCTATCTCTAATTCCATTCTGAGCATCCCCACTTATGCTCCACCACTTGTCACAACTTCAATTCAACCTTATAATCCCATAAATGTAAGTCTTCCTAATAGTATTTTTTCATCACTTCCCACAAGTGTCCCGTGTGTTTTGTTTCCCACATCAGCACCTTCTTATCACAATGTTCCCTTTTTATATTCGAATATCCCTTTTATCAATGCTCATAATGTGATTCATGCTTCTTCAAACATTCCTTCCACTTCCAATAACAATATTCCAAACATTTTCAATATTTCTCCTCCTATCATTTCTTCTACCGATTCCACCATTAATAGCCTAGCTCAAAGCATCTCTTCCTTACCGCAACAAATTTCTTCCTCAGCTCAATCCAAATTCAATATTCCAATGCATGACGATGCTAATCCTTTATCCTTAAACATTATCCGAGCTGTTATCCCTCAAAATGTTGAGATTCCTCGTCTTGAGACTTATAATGGTAAGGGTGATCTTGTGACTCATGTTAAAACTCTTCGAACCTTGTGTAGTGATTTCACTCATGACTATAAGATCATGTCTAAGTTGTTCATTAGGACCTTTTGAGACAAAGTCTTTCAATGATATTGTTCCTTTCCTCCTTATTCTATTGATTCCTTTGAAAAAATTTCTAATACTTTTATTCAACAATTTCAAAACAATATTGGTCCTCAAATATCTTTGACTGATTTAATGCATTGTAAACAAGGTGTTAAAGAAAAAGTTAGTGACTTTATTGGTAGATTTAAACATTTGCATACTTATATTTATTATCCTATGCTTGATGTTTATATACAACACATATTTATATCTAATTTGCAAAAATACATTAGAGATAAGATTCTCCTTATGGAGTTTTCTTCTTTTTCATAATTATGTGTAGTGCTTCATCATTATCAACTACAAGTGAGTCAGTTTGGGAGAAACACTCCAATGAATCTTGTTACCATTGATAAGAGTGATACAAAATCTCATCCTAACAAGTTTCATAATCCTAAAAACTACATCAATATAAATAAATCATCTAACATAGTAGATGATCAAGTGGCAGAAACATCCAAAGGTGTGGCTCCTTTGTCCTCTATTTTTAGACCTTCTCACAATTTTACTCCTTTATCTAAATATTTGCATAATGTGATGAAAAATTTACTAAATGCTAATATTTTTAAGCTTCCTCTTATTAAACCAATTGATCCAAGCAAACCTCTTCCCCAATCCTTTTATTCCCAAGCCTTTTGTCAATATCATCGTCAAGACGATCATGATACTGAAAAGTGTTATTCTTTGAATAACGCTATCTAAGACCTTATTGATTCTAATGCTATATATGTTGATGCCGATATGAATCAAAGAAACAAATCTAATGTACCTCCTAACCATAATTTTCAAAATACACTAATCTATTTCATCTCATTCAACCAATACTATTGCGCAACCTTGTTCTTCTATTACATACATTATTTATGATGAAAAATTTAAATAATCCAACCATGTTGTTAACCATGTTGAGAATATCCAACCTAAAAATTTACCTCAACCTCAACCTCATCCTCAACCTTGCATCACCTTTGATCCTGCTAAAATAATTAAAGCGCCTGATGGTCCTAGTTACATTACTGCTAGGGTTGTTGGTATTCCTTCTCGTGGTATTCTTATTGATTCCACTTGCATGGTGAATGTTATGATTAAAGAGCATCTTTTTAGTAAATATTTTCAAAAGGATTCCTATGATAAATCTGATTTCTTAATTCAAACTTGCAATGGTTTTCTTTACCCTCCTCATGGCTCTATATCTTTTGTCATAGACCTTTGTGGTAAGATTATGGATACTACCTTTAGTTTTATTCCTACCTCCGGTCACTTTCAAGTCATGCTTGGTTTTCTTTGGTTGTCCTCCATGCAAGCCATAACTTCTCCTCTTCACAAATGTCCTAAATTCCCTCATGATGGTGAGATAAAAACCATTAACCATAGTCTTTATCATCCTTCTAGGCCTTGAGACTATGTTGACCTTGATTTCTTCTGGCCTTCTATACCTCAATCACCTCCAACTCGTCCTGATTATATTTTTTTGATCATACCAAGCCTTCAAAGCCAAGAATGTTTCTGAACTTAGTAAGCCCAAAGTTGATCTTTTTTGTGGTCTTCGTCCTATACCACCAATTCCTCCTTTATCAACTTCTCCACCTCCTATTTTCCCATCTAAAGAAGAAAAGGAACCTATGTTTATTGATCCCACTCCACCTGAAATATCTAGCAAGACCAAATGCAACCGACATGATCATGATCATCATTGCAAATGTTGAGATAGAGCCCATGCATTTATCTCTCAGAATATTTCTTCACCTCGTACACCTCCTACTTCACTTTCCTTTGATCAACCTTTTCTTTAACCTATGGAGGAAGTGAATAATAATAAAGTTCAAATGGATAAACATGATGATTCTATTTGTATCTTATATTTTACTACAATTAATAATTATGAAGAAGATACTCTTGATGATGATGTTATTAATACTAACAATTATATGCATGCTAGTGATTCTGGTGACTATGATACTATTGATCTTGATAATGATTTTCTAGCTATTCTTTCACAATAATTATCTATTTCTACTAACCCTGAACATAGTGACCTTTCTTCATAGTAGGGTCCTTGTCTGGCTATTGTTCCCTATGTTGTGCTCGATGTTTCTCCTCTTATGAGTTGCCCACCTTCCCTAAACACTACAGATCAAGATGCGGGGGGGGGGGGGGGGGGNAGGCAATCTGCTTGAATAGCTCCTCTTGCATGGTAGCCATTTTGTGTATTTGCATGTTGTAATGTGCTTCCCCCGTGGTGTGTTTATTGTTATATGTTTTGTTTAGATTTCTTTAAACAACCCTTATTTCTCTATAGGTACAAGGTGATAAAGGAATAAAAAATGTTATCCTCATTCTTCTATTTGTATCTAACTTATTCCATATGTTGTTACATGTTGTGTTGTACATGTGCCATTGTTCATAAATGTGTCTTTGTGTTGTCTGTTTGGGATGATGCAAAATGGTAGCACCAAATCTTTTTGTTCTTCATGATGCCAACACAAAAATACTCTTCCTCACAAGTCTTACGTGTCTTTCTTCCATTGTCTCGTAGTTCTACTTCCTTTAGGGAATGATGATATTTTATTTGGATATTATATTTCATATATTATCATATGATCATACTAACCCCAGAGTTGGTAGATCCCTCTTGTGCTCTCTTTTTTGTCATGTTCTCATTTCCCTTGATGTGTCCTTTGTTGGGGGTATTTCATATTGGAAATGTCTCTAGTGGATGCATGTACACTCTATTAAAGCCATTTCTCTCATTAAGGCATTTGCAATCACTTTAACATGGGGGCATACACTCTTCTCACATTTTGCACACATGCACTATGTTTGGTGATCTTATACATTTGGATCCATTATGGAAACATGAATCCATAATGCATGATCCTCGCATTTACATCTTTCAATCCCCTAAGGACACACAATTCCTTATGCCTAGATCACTTTTTGTCAAATTCTCCTTTTAGAGACACAAATCCTAAGGATGAATCCTTGATGGGTTGACTAGTGTGGCACAAAAACCTACTAGAATATCAATGCTATCTTTTCCAGCATGCCTTTTTTTGTGATTCACAGTAAGACAAGCATTCTTACTGGGTTGAGGCAATCACACCCTCTATTTCCTTTGTTTTGCGATGTCTCTCTTATCTTAGTTTTGGATTTTATGAGGACTCAAGTCACTTGGGGGCTTGACGTTTCCTTGTCTCCTTAACTTTGATGAGATCATCTCATGCATTTGATCTACTTTATCATGAGTTTGAGTTTCGCTCATACTCCCGCTAAAGTGGGGGATAAATGTACCATCTTAAAAGTTAGCACCCATTAATTTGAAATCTCAAAGATCTTTTTAGGCCTCATTTTAGTGATCTCTTAGAACATGGATGCATTTATGCTTGATTTGCTACTTTTTCCTCATTTTTTGTCCATTTTTGTCTGTTTGTTTTGCACCGCCAAGATCTTGAGGTTTTTTCCATAGATTGTGCCTCCTAGGGTACATGTCAAAGTTGACCGGTACTTGGGGTACAGGTTGAGGTCGACCTATACATGGGGTACAAGTTGAGGTTGACCTATACTTGAGGCATTGATTTCACAAGGACTTAGGCCCATTTCAGAGTTTTTCACATTTTCCTGTCAGTGCAGTTGACCCTTTTTGTTTTGACACCCAAAATTGGTATAAAAGGAGGCATACTCACTTCATTTGGGAATAAAGAAACCTTTAAAGAAAGATCCATTACATGTTGAAGCCATCAAATGTAAGCTATCAAGTTCAAGGTGCATTCAAGGAGTTCAAGTAAAGAAAGGATTCATTGAAAGCATTCATTCCATCCAATCAAACATGTATTTCCTTCCATAGATCTAGCTTCTTTCTTAATTGGAGATAGTGGAGTTGGCCATCAAGGAAGGAGATCTACATTCATCAAAATTGCACAAGCATTCAAGCATACTTACTGTTGGAAATATTCAGGACTAACCAAGTTACTGAGAGGGGAGGGGTGAATCAGTAACACTTAAAACTTTAAAACATTTCTGCACTTTATATTCTTTAACCATTCATTCATCTAATCTACTGCAAGCATGAAAATGTAATCATTCATAACACATAACACAA
>MU225459.1:1836620-1855338 GCA_018584345.1 Thuja plicata | reverse complement strand
TTACAACTTTATTGCTGATAAGATCCTTTGTGTACTGATCTCCTTCTGAGATAGATATGTCAATTCTGCTCCTTTACTGACTCTGCGAAAATGCTCTGTTCTGCTGCCTTATTGCAGTCTCTGCTCTGTTCTTTCTAATTTCGCATATCCATACATCTTATATAATTCCATTCATCAGATGGTATAATACATTACATATATATACCATCCATAATTACAATTTACATTTCACAAAGTCGGCCTCATACAAATTAATAACATAATCTTATTCTTAAGTCAGCCTTACACAAGTAAACAAAATATTACTGAGTCGGTAGAAGCTCGGTTCCTCAAGCTGGCTCGGTGATCTTCTGATACTCGGCATCCACTACAGTACTCGGCATTGTCATGCTCTTGGTAAGAGTAGAAGCTCTGTCCATACTAGTCCCGAAGTGTAGCTTGGAACTCGGTAGCTGTGGTGACTCGGTAGATATATTGTCACTCGGTAACCACTGGTGACTCGGTAGTAACTGACTTCTTGGTTGTCTTCGACTGATGACTCGGTGACTACCATCTGCTCGGTAACTACTGCTGAATTGCTCATATGCTCGGTGACTATTGTTCTGCTTGGTATGAACTGTTAAGGTGATTACTGAATGCTTGGTGTAAACTGTGGACTGAGTGATGAGCTTGGTAAGCATTCAGAACCGAATAAGTGTTTTCACTAAGTGCATTCACTGATGACAAATATATCATTATTCCAACAACTTACATCCATGATCTATGATTTGGCACTTGTATACATTTTGTATTTGTGAAGACATCCTACATTCTACATACAAGCATTCATACATCTTTGTGGGTAGCAGATTCAAATCCATCCATGAAGGTTTGACACGCAAGGTGAATATTTACATTTTTCTTGCTTTTTCACTCTTTTATTTCAATTTAAGGTTAATTCCTAAATTATGTTTTGACCAAGGCAAACCCCTCCCCCCCCAAAAAAATTCCATTTTTCTTGTGTCTAGGAGAAGATTTGTGGACTTTCAAGTTTCCAGGATCAAATTCGGCTAATTTAGGGTTACGATTTTTGTCTGACATTCAAATCTTATATTTTTGGATAGTACAGGTACAATTTAACCTTGATATATACTGAAGTATGACTTGTACCCTCCAAGTAAACCTATTCTTGGGGCCTTCAAATTTTCATAGTCAGTAGATTTTAGCTTGCTGGTTCAGGATCCAGTGCGGTTTCACTTTCTATTGCAGTCTGCTATTTCATTTTCAGATATGATCTTGTGACCTCTACTAGCCCTCAAGGTGAGTCCAATTTTCTCTTTGTAATTTCATATGACTTATCAGATTATTTCTTTTTATGTGCTTGATTGTTACACATGCTTCTATTTTACTTGCATTATATTTAATCAATCAACTAGCCTTAGGTCATTTAATCAAACACAAACCATCTCAATTGGAATTAATCAATATAAATCAACAAAAAATAAAGGGAAAGTACAAACAAAATAAAAAAGGGATCTTTTAGATATTCACCCTTGAAGGGACTTTAATTTTGCATTAGTACCCCTATATCCATTTGGGTTGTGCTAATCTAATTTGGGTTCTCTTGAAGGTTATATTTGGGGATCCCTCTTTCTCTTTCCCTAATGTGTGTAAAATAGATTAGGTGCTTTAGCATTAATACATATAAAACTCACCAGCGTCTCTCTTTTTTTTTTATGCTACAGTTATGGTGTTGGAAATTCCTGGTATGGTGACTTTTGATGCTTGCCTCGAGTAATGAAATTGGTGGGCTCTTTGTTTGTTTGTCTTTTACCACTATGACATTGATGGTGTTCTCATAACCAGATAGAGAATTGATTGTTTTTTCATATGTATGGGCAAAAATTACTTTTGGGTCTCCCTTTTTTTTTTTGCATTGATTGGCATTTGAAGATTCACCCTTGTCATTATTCAAGAAACGGGTCTTGAATGATGTCTGGTCTTCATTATTCTTTGGTCCATCCACTTCAATAGTACCATCATAAATGAGGTCTTGTACCACATATTTCAACCTCATACATTTTTTCTTTTTATGCCCTTTATTATAGTGATATTAATAATGATTAGAATCACTCCACCATGATGGCTTCACTTGAGGTTCATATGGTCTCGCCTCTGGTAAAGTTATGATTTTATTGAGAATGAGTGTGATTGGAGATGTTTCAAGTGTTTCCCCCAATGGGATAAACTTTCTCCTTGGTCTTGGAGTAAATTGAGACATAAAGCTGGGTTTAGGCTTGGTATTTCCTTGGTTGTTTTTGAAAGAGTTGTTGTTACATGGATTGTTGGGGTATTGGTTGACATTATTAGTTTGACTAGTGGAACCACTTGAAAGGTTGAAAGGTTTTGAATTTAAATTGTGGGCTTCCACTACTCCATCATTCATGACTAAATTCTTATTGTTATTCTTCAACAAAAACATTGATTTATCATTATTGTTGTTGTTTGAAGAATTGTTGTTGAAATTTGTATTTTTGTTATTTGAAAAAACTTTGTTATCCTTGTAGAGATTTAGTTCCCCCTTTATTACTAAAGCATCTTCTATCCTGATTCCATTTTCTATCATTTTTTCAAAGCTTGGTGGACAATGAAGTTGTAACTAGATGTTCATTATTGGGTTCAATATGTTTATAAATATATCCATCTTTTCTTTCCTAGGCACACTTCATGCATATTTAGCAAAGACTCTTCTCCATATTTGTAGATAACTTAAAAGGCTTCTCCACTTCTTTGCTTAGTATTGCATAGGTCTAACATGGTGATTTATCGTTCAATGTTGTAGGAATACTAAATGACAAATTTGGATATAAATTCCTCAAAAGTCTTTATACCTAGAGGTAAATTTCAAAACCATTTCATCTCTATCCCACCAAGTCTTTGGGGAAACAACCTCATCAAATAGGTGGATTCATGGAGGAATTCCATACTCAAGGTTCCAAATTTCCTTTTGTGGTCTTGTGGGTCTGTTGTACCCATATAATTGTCATACTTGGTAAATACCATGTTTTAAAGAAAAAGGCTTCATAAATAGGTTCTTATCAAATGGGAAAGGACAAATAGCTTCTATTGAAAATTGTTTTGGGGCAGCTGCTTTCTTCATTTTTTTTCCATTTGTGCTTGTGAAGATTTGACTTGTTGGTTCATAGATTTTAAAGGAGTGTCTTCTTCCTCATCTAATTTTAATATGTATGTGTCAAAATCATGAGGAAGTTTAACCCCTTGTTGAGATAAGGTGAGGAAATATCTATCTTTGTCTCTTTCTAAGATCTTTTCCATCATCTTTACAAACATAAGGTTTTGGTAATCTTGATTAACCTTTTCCTCTCTTAATTTTTCGTTATGGTCATTATTAATTTCCCTAGTGTTGTAAGCCTCAAACCATAAATTAGTTTCCATTGGAACTTATTATAATTCTCCCTCTTGATTATTTTCTTGAAAGGGTTGATAAGGAGAATGAGGAGTCTTGTCAAGATAGGGTATTTCTTCTCTAAGCATGGTTTTTTCTTCTTGCAAAGATAATTTGATGAAATGTGATCTTGTCACAACCGACTTGAAAATGATCTGTGAATCTTTGTTGAAATAGTATCCTTTTAAGAAGAATGATGATTTTTTTGAACTTTGGATCTTTTAATGGATGTTGTTTTCTTTGAGATCATGTATGATGAATTCATTACAAGGCCTCATAGTAGCATAAATGCTTTTTAGGTCTTGTAGACCGCCAGAGGAGACTACACATAAGATACTTTTTTCCCTCTGAAGCATTAAATTGAAGAAGGTATTTATTTATAATCATTCAGAAGAAGCTTACTTTAGCTCTGTTTCCACTTTAGGTTGTCCCTCTCACTGGCTCTGTTAAAGTAAGTCTTGGGAGGCGAGCCTTCTAAATTTAAAATTTAACTAGCATGTTCATGAAAGCAATGCAATGAAATGCAAAGTAAGTCTAGGAGTTTCATCACCCTAAGAAGGATGGGAGCATATCCCTATTACTTTACACTTACGCACATAATTGAATTTTTTTTCTTTCCAAGCCTTTAACCTATGGAGTTAGAGTATGTTTGGCATTTTGATTGACTTAAACATTTGAGAACATAAGCCTAATGCTTTTCATTCACAAACAAAGAGGCTTTATTTTAGTGTTTGTTCATTCTTTAACCTTTATTTCTATTGTCAAATTTGGCATGTTTGGCATTTTGATCACCTTAAAAGATAATAGCTCAGGCCTAATACCTTATTTGAAAAACAATAATAGGTTTATTTTTAGGCTAGATTTCAAACTTTGAAATGTCACAAGTTAAGAAAATGGCTTGAAATCAAAAGGTTTTTTAGGACTCACCTTGTTCGAAGCTTATGCACATTTTTTAGAATGTTTAATTTTTTTAATACATACCTCATCGATCGTTCCCGCTCTTAACAATCCCCTTTAAAAATGTTAATCTGACACAAGACAATCCAAAGTGAAGAAAATCACAAGTATTTGCACAAACATGAAGGAATATCAAAACCAAATTTGTGAAAAAATGTAAAAAGGAGAAGCATTATAGTTGATCCTAGGAATATTATAGAAAGCTTGATATAAATTTAGCATTTCAATGTAATGATTAGAACTTCAATGTAATGATCAATATTTCAATGTAATTATTATATTCTTGGATATCATCATCACCTAAGCTATCAATAATTATTGCATTATGAATTTTCTTTGCATAGTTATCAAGCCTTTTTACCTCTCTTTCTTTGTAATAATCATAATTTCGAACCACAAGCTTCTTCACTTTTATGTTGTTTTCCATCTACATGTCATTATTAACCAGTTTAGCTCAAATATTTTCAAATTAAAGCTCAAAATGTGTAGGTGCTACAACACTATGCATAGGAGCTATAATAATTTGTAGAAGCACTAAGAAAAAATGCACAGGAGCTAAAAGAAATTGCAGAAGCGCTAAAACAACTTGGAGAATAGCTACAAGACAATAAATAAGAGCTGAAAGATTAAGCAAAAGAACTGAAACAAAATGCAAATGACAAGTCCTTATGCATAAGTTCTGAAAGAAGTTGTAGAGGAGCTACAAAGTTATGCATATACGTTGCCATAAGTTGTGCATGAACTGAAATAAGTTGTAGAGATGCTACAATACAATGCAGAAGAGCTGAAAGACAACAACATGCAAATGACAAATTTATGGTGTATAGGCATTGCAAAGTATTGCACAAGAGCTCCAAAGTCATGCAAAGGCACTGCAAAGCAGTGCAGAAGCACTAAAAATCTATGCAGAAGCACTAAAACAAGTTGCAAAGGTCATGCTATTATGTGAAAAAGCATTATTCTGGTGAATCTGAACATGCAAATGTTAGATATATAACCAAACCTCACTCAAAATTAATAAAATATGTTAGTATGAGGCTTGAGCCCCACTATGGGCACCATTTTTTGTATCAAAAATACATTCATGAGACCTTAATTCAACTATTTTAACTCAAATTGACTAATTAAGCTATTTGAAATCAAAATACTTAAGAACATCTCATGTTTCCCTATCTAAGAAGACTAAATTCATGTTCTCATCTATGCAAGCAATCCTAAAGTGACAATTCTTAAAATGAGAGTGAAAATTATTTGCAATTATGCTAGATTATGATGAATTGAATGCTAATTATGCTATTGCAATGATAAATTAAATTCAAATTACTCTAAACATGGATGCAAGTTTGACTATAACGGTGATGCAAATGATAGTGGATGTAAAGTGGTGATTTACATTGAGAAATGCCTTCAATTTATAATATTTTACCAAGGGTAGGGGGGTAGAGTGATTTAACTGTGATTATATGAGAGAGGTTGAGTTGTGTTTTAAATAGGGGGACAAGATGAAAAAATTAAGGGTTAGGATAGAAAAATCTAAATGAATGGGTAAGATAGACGGGTAAGATAGAAAAGCCTTGGAGTGATCCATGTGCTCCACATCCTCTCCTCTCATTAGCTGATTGATTTTTGTCCCTTAGTGGTTGTTGAAAGAAATTAGGAATTAATTAATTCAAACAATTAATTAAATTAGCCATATGGGGGAATTAGATGGGTTGGATTTGATTTATTTAATTGAACTATATAACTAATTGATTAAATCAATTACATAGTTTATTTATTTTTGTAAATTTAATTAATCCCTCTTGGCTTGAATTTAATTAATTAATGACCTTATTAATTAATCTACAATTTTGACTTGATTTTACCACTTTGATTTTTGTTGACCAATTTAGGGTGTATACAACACTAATTAATAATCTAAGGTACCAAAATGTGCAAGCCCGGGTGATTATTTGTAGAGCCTGTAAAAACTGTTAGTTTTAAATACTAGAATACCCTCAAATTGTTAGTAAGACCTGCAAAACTGATTGATAGAATATAGAAATAGAAAAATAGCCCAACAACAAATGATAAAAATATTCAAATCCCTGCAAAACCATACTCTTAGCAAGTGGAGGAGTTGAACAATAGTTGTAGGCACCAATCAATGATGCATTGATGTACAATCCCAAGAGCCAAAGCGTAAAGATCTAAAAAAATCCAATTAAAAACCTACAAAAACAATTAATCCTGCAAAACCTATTAGCCAAAAAGTAAAAAAATAGTAAAAACAATAGGAAAATCAAATGGTCAGTAAAAAAGATTAACTATGAGCACTAAAATTTTGAAAAAAAGACAAGTTAGTCCAATTGAGGTGGAGACGTCAATGCGTAACCTTAGGTGCTAATAAGCACACGTGTTGAAGTGCAAGATGGGATGCTGATCTAGGACCCATCGCTTGCAAACATAAAAAAAAACTTGCAAATAGGAGTTAGAAAATAAGGGAGGTGGTCTGCCTAGGCATACCAAAATGTATATGATGAAATATGCTCCTAAACTAGAGAAATGAACACAAAATTCAACTCAAGAGATGTATATACCTTTATACACTAGATGAAATGGAGGCACCCATCTCAATTGATTTTCTCCTTGATAGTAAATTTCTTGATTGAATGTGCAATGTTGTCAATGATCAACATAAAAATATGATGGAATTTTAGAGTGAATTTGGCGTAATATAATTAGAATAAAAGTGGATGGATTTGTGAAGGGAGATGACTCTGATTTATAGAATTAGGAGAGGTGAAATGGATGATAAGGTGTTGAGATATTCTTTAGATTGTGTATATATGTGCTGGAATTAATGTTTTGTGATTTATGTCAATATATTCCTACTATTGGTGACAATGTTCCTGGTTTGTTCAGTGAGATGATTTATGTGGTATGGCTACTATATTAAATATCAGATGTTTTGAAGATGGTAATGTGTTTGGGGATGTTTGTAATTGATTTAGTTCAAGTGGAAGAGGTTCACATGAGGATTTGAATAAGCTGTGAAGGATTTATCAGAGACTACTATTGATGAACAGTATAGAGATGAGTTTGATTTATGAGATAAAGTTGTTCCTGTTGATGACGTGGTATTTCATGTTGCTTGCTGATGTTTCTAGATCCTGTCCTATTCATGTTGTTGGATTGCGTTGTATTATGTGATCAGGTTTGAATATTTTTCATGTAACATATTGTTGTTCTTATTGTTCTTGGATGACTTGGTAGTGTAACGTGTTGCGATGGATCTAGAGCGTGTTCAAGGATGTTTTTATGGATTAGTGTTATGTCTTAGCCGACATTCAATAGATCAAATTGTCCATTGAGCTGTATTGAATTAATATCTTGTAATTAGGTCCTTGGCTGACCTAGTTAAGATGAATTTATGTAGTATTTATAAATATGTAATCATTTGTAATTGCATAAGCATGAGAGATGTGCGAGAGTGTAAGAGATGCTGAAGAGAAGAGGTATGAGTGGAATCTGCAATTGAGGCAAAGATTTGATGTGTTTCATTAGAGATTTTTTGGCATATCAGGGATGTTGTTTTTCAGTTCATGAGATTGGATAGCAAGTCCTCTATGATCTGAGATCATAGATTTTTGTAAGGCAATGAGCCTTCCTTGGGATTGAGAACCTTGTTGTATTTGAGTAGTGAGCTCAAAGAGAGTGTGCCTGGATGCATGTGCATCCCCATTTGGAATACTCATAATAGGCTATAATGCTTTTAATAGAGTATATTCATCTTGTGGGTTTGATCCCCACCGTGGTTTTTACCTTAACCAGGTTTCCATGTCAAAAATCTTGGTGGTATGTGTTGATTACTGTGTTGTGTTCTTACATTCATATTTATCTTGTAGATCTGAGATTACGTTGGTAATTTGGTTAAAGGTATTGAATTTTTGGACACAACTGATTCACCCCCCTCTTAGTTGTGTCTGTTGCATTTATTATAACAATTGGTATCAGAGCTAGTGTCCACTTTTAAAAGTTGAACTTCTTGAGGAGATTCGAGATGTTGACCTTTAAGAAGGAGAGTCCAAGATTTGATAAAAAAACTATAATATATGGAAGGAACAGATGATTAGACACTTGATATTTCTTGGTTAAGAGCATTGGACTATTATAAAGAAGGATTACAAGCCTATTGTAGATCTTTCTATTGCAACTATTGATGAGAAAAAATAATTTGAGTATAATATGAGAGAAAAAGAAGCCTTGAAGAGTGTCTTATTAGATGTTGAATAGACAAACATTTTAGAATTAGAAACTGCACATGAGGTATGGACAAAATTGGAGAAATTATATGAAGGAGATGAATTTGTGAAGAAAGCCAAGCTATAAAGTCTAAAAGGAAAATATAAATCATTGAAGATGAGCGAAGATGAGAGCATTACTGCCTATGTGAATAAGATCACCAACCTTGTTTGAGCAATCAGATGTGTTGGTGGAACTTGGGATGAGAATGAAATTGTTTCTAAGATCCTGAGACCCTTGCCTCTTGTTTACAATAAAAAAGTTTCTGCTATTGAAGAAATCAGAACTATGGTACCTGTGACAAGAGATTCATTGATTGGTAAGTTATCTAGTTTTGAAATGAGAGAATTTGGTGATAGTCTTCCTGAAGTTGAATCTACATTTAAAGCTACTATTTATAAGGATAAGAAAAGATATGATTTTGGAGAAGGTTCATCTAAGTATGAATATAGATATTCTAAGGAATGGGCACCAATTGAAGAAGAAGAAAGGAAGCTTGATGAGCTTGAAGCCCTAATTGCAAAGAGACCACCTAAGGGATCTGGTAAGTATCAAGGAAAGTTTCCTTTGAAATTTTTTCATATAATAAGATTGGTCATATTTCTTCAAGATGTCCTAATAGAGAACATAATTACAAGCCTAAGAAATTCAAATCTAAATATCAGAAGAAGTGTTACTATGTTGTTAATGAAGGTGTGATTGATGATGAATTTGAAAAGAGTGAAGATGAGTTTGTATTTATTTTTATCAAAGATGAAGATCCTAATTTTTTGAATGAAGAAAAATCCTTGGTTTTTCATGTAGATAAGAAGGATGAATGGGTTATTGATATTGGATATTCACAACACATGATTAGAGACAAGAAAATTTGTGAAATTGGAAAGGTATGATGGTGGTGTTGTCAGATTTGGTGATGATACTCCTTGTATGATCAAGGGAAAGGTTCTATTACTCTTTATGGTAAGAATAACATCGATGATGTTATATATGTTGAAGGTTTAAAATATAATCTTTTGAGTTTTGGACATCTAGTTTTTTATAAATGTAAATACAGGTTTTGAATGGGCCCCAAAACCATTTACAAAAGATTCTCAAAAGAGATTAGATAAGCATTAACTGCCCAGAAATACAATGAAAGCATACAATGAGACAAAAGGTAGGACCCCAACCAAAAAGCTAAGAAACCAAAAGACAAAAAAAAATAGAGCTGGAAACAAAAAATAGAACAACGACCAGAAAACTACCAGCAACCGACCAAGAGCTACATTTTGTTCATCGTGGCCTTCTCGACCTCTTTCTGCATATTCTCGACCTCTTTTTGATTATCCTCCATATTTTGTATATAATCTTTGATACTTTTCAGCTCCTTAGGGATTTTATGCGGTGTACGTTTAAGGCTGCTTCTAGTTCTAGTTCCTGGTCCAAAGCTCCTTCTAGTGCCAGTACTTGCAAGGGCACAACTAGGTCAATCTGAGGGCCTCCATCACAAACCTTTTCACTCCATGACTAGGGATCTGTGAGTCAATATTTGAGGCCTCATTATTGAGAAAACTTGAATGGAATGATTCATAGAAGTGTGACACATTTTTAGCACACATTTTTGGCGCCCACCGTGGGGCAGATCTAGCCTCATCTTTCATTTTTCTTGCAAAATCTGATTTTTCTGTTCGTACGGCTCTGTGACAAAAATTTGCACAATGTTTTGCTTAAAATGGTGCAAATTTTTTCTAGTCTATGCAAAATTTCATGCGATATGCGGAGTTTCATCGTGCGGCTCTGTGCAAATTTTCGTGCAGACTCTAACACCAGGCTCTGTGCGAATCTTCACGTGGCACTCTATGAATCTTTGCACGACACTCTAAGAATCTTCGCATGAGATTTCACACCAAAGATCTAATTTTTATTGCTATATTTTGTATCTTTAAACTCTAACCACTAATGTTTGATGTTTCTGGTGGTTTTTTATTTGTTGTTGCTATTGCTGATTTGGACTTGCGTGGATAAACAAAAAAATGTTTGTGTTGCATTGGAATTGAGGTATTTTTTTGCATCTCTATAATATTTTGATTTTGGAAATAAAAATGAACCTCTCATGTGTTTATCTTGAGTGTTTCTTGCTTTCATAGATAACATTTCCAATTGGTGCTATAAAATTTGAACCTAGATTTACTTTCTTGCATATATGTTTCACATAGTAATTAGGCCCTATGAACACTATTTGTGACAATCTTGAGAGAGTGGGATTCATTCACTTGTCTTACATGCGAAGCTCTTCTTGACAATAGATCCCCTTGTAGGTAGGGAAGGATTTATTATTATCTCACTTGGTTTGGTCTTCAAATTTTGAAGGTACTTTCTCTCTTGAAATTGGTGGTCATTATTGTTGATATACGAACCTTGGGTGAGGTGATTTCAAATTAGTGGGTCAATTAATCTTGTTCGCTATGTCTGGGTGAGGTGAAGAGGCTAGAGGATTATGCTCTTTTCCCTTTTGGGAGAATCAGAAACTTGGAACCCTTGAATCCGAACTAAGTCCCCATGTGGTTCATATTGTGAGTCTTCCTTGTTACAGAGGGTTAACCATAGTGGACACTCCCTTTATTGGGTAAACCATGTGGATGGAACCTCAAGCGGTAATATTCATTTTTGCCATGGTAGCAACAACCACTATATAAATGTCCTTGTGGAAGAAATATCCACGGGAGTGGTTTCTTGTTGGGTTGTCAGATCTCCTCAGTAGCTCCTGATTGATTAAATTCTGGGACTGTGTCAAAACCTCAGTGCGTCAGGATTGGATTTCACCCACTTGAGATTGCAAAAGTTGCAGAGTCAAACCATTACTAAGAACCATAGTGAAACCAAATTTTTATTCTCTAGGACTATTGCGTGATTGGAAAACATTTTGAGAACATACACAAGTAGAATTTTTTAGAGAGTAGAATACTACGACACTATTCTTGTTCATGTTCAAGGTTGCTTTGTCCCTTGCTCATTGTTTGAAGACATTTTTGAACTCCCTGATTACTATTTTGCGTGCCTATTTCATGATAAAAATCTATTAATGCATCTAGTTGGTTATTTAAAAATGAACAAAACTGAGTTCCTTGTCCATCCTGTCAGAAACCTCACGCAAGAATATAGTTCTTCGCGCAGCCCCGTGAGTTTCTTCACATCATACAGTGAGAATCAACGCGCGATATTCTGCCAACTTACTGTCAATTTGTTGTCATCCTGTCACACCAGTTCTATTTTCCTCACATTAGACTGCAAAACTTTGTGTGGTCCTATAGTAATCTTCACGCGAGCAAGCATTTCGTCACATAAATCTGTCCTCTATTGCTATACCAACAAGCTATTTGCTGTTAATTTTGAGCTTTCTTAACCTGCTGTCCTATCATTTTCTAGTTTCCTTGGTTAATCCAGATCAGATTAAGTCACTTACCCCGCTGTTAAAAGCTTGTTTAGCTTTGGATTCTTGCGTTTCTGACCTCTTGAATTAGCAATCTTTGATTTCACAAGTGACCTTGCTTGGAGCTTGGTGAGCTAGAAACTGTCCTTTTTGAAAAGATAAACCTTTAGATTCTTTGATAACACACTTGGAGAGTTTTGGTAATCTCTTGTCCATTCATTTTCATATATTCAAATTCAATCAATATAACTTGGGTAAGATCATCTTCCTGATCCATATGTGCTAGGATAATTATTTGAAACATGGGCACCTCTATGGCAGTGTTGGCTTACACCTCTTGAAAATTCTATCTTATCACCTCTCTTTTTGGACAAGTTAATGCCTCTACTATCCTAGTTTGGTACCAACTTTTCTTAGGGTCATCCTATCAGCTAGTACCTTTTCTTTCATGCCAGTTACAACAAGATATCAAGTAAATCAAGGAAAACGACCTCAAGTGGTCTTCAACCAATTACCCTTAGTTCAAACTCGCCAAAAACATAAGGGAAAAGAACCCATATTTGATCAATCACCTAGGAACAACTCAGAAATTTGGTTTGATTCCAAGAGTCACCTTAGTGAGTTGGGTACCCCCTTAGCATCTTCTCACTCTTCTATGGATATGAGTTACACAATGACTCAATGAGAGAGAGAAGACATGGATAAATGTCTTGATGATATATTTGCGAAGCATAGAGATGCTATTTCATTTGGTGGTTCCTCTCATAATAGTTGGCCGATCTCACCCCTTATCTCAACAAGATATCTAGATGCACACCAAAGGGCTGAGAGAGAAAGAGGTAAAAGACAAGCTTATGAAGACGAGTTATCACAACATGAGAACCAAGGGGATGAGATTTATGAAACTCATGTTAATGCAACCTATACCAACAACTTGTTTCTAAATTCAAGACCAAGTTCACCACTCAAGACATCTTCAAGATACATGAGTGAAAGACTTAAGAGGATTGAGCATGAAAAGAAAGCTTTCCTAGATGAACAAGATGCAAAGGAAGAACAATTTAGACTCCTAGAGTTGGAGAGACAGACTTTGGTAGAAATGGAAAAGAAATCCGTTCAAGAGAAACAAGATAGGCTCTTGGCTCAGCGACTCAATGATCAATTCAACTACATGTGTGTTAATGGTGGAAACAACTCTCCTCCATCCACTTCAGGGATAACTTTAAGAAACCCCCTCCTAGGAAAAAGGGTAAAATCCTGGCGAATCGTACATTAATTTAGGGGAAATTTTTTATTGATGATGGCAAATATTTTTTTCAAATTAGGAAAATAATATAAAGGCGTAGGCAATTTTTTCCCTCCTGAATGAAAATTCCATAAAATCCTGGTGAATTATAAATTAATGGGGGGAAAATATATAATATATGAGGCAAATTATTGTCTTGTGAAGGTAAAAAAAATATTTGTACTGGCAATTTTTATGTGTTGTTTTAAAATATATTTATTTTATTGGCTAATCTATCGTTAATTATGGGAAAAATAAATATTTTATTTGGCAATTTTCAAAAGATGGGACTCGTCAATGCGTCATGTGGGCCAACACCAACTAATATTAAATGTCTTATTTGAGATTGTTTGATTATCCTAGATCAATGGATGAGGTTTAATCTCGGCCCAATTTCGTGAAGGAAACAAAGTTTTCCAAGAAGTCACCCGAATAATGACACGTAACATAGTAATTAATGCAACATCCATCGAATATTACTTTTATTTGTTGCGAATATAACTGATCACACATTGAACACATAACCTAATTAGATATTGTTAAATGTATTATTTGAGACTATTTGATCATCATAGATCAATGACTGAAATTAAATTTTGGGCCAAATTTCAGAAGGAAACTGACTTCTGCAGGAAGTCACCAGAATGATGACATGTATCAAGCCTTAAAAAGTGCACCATAACCATGATCATTGATTACTACTGGTTATTTTTTGATGTGTACGGTGGATAGTGCAACTGTAACTTGTAACTTGCAACTCAAAAAGAAATAAATGCCTTGTCAGTGACATTCTTTAACTGTCAATAGTACACATGCATTTATCAAAAAATTTATGGGAAAGATTTACATTTAGATATGAAAGATTAAGGACAGTCGATTTAAATCTCTCCCATGCATAATACACATAATGCATTGATGGAAATTGCATTAAATATGATTAAAGAAAGCATAATTATTAATTGCTATGTATCTGTGATCACTACTATCAATCAAGGGGTCGGGGCTATTTATAGACAATCTGGTTTCTTTCTTTTTCATTTTTCTTTTGGTAGATTAAGAGTCAAAGCTGCCGGTGGCGGTGGTAGAAATTCTACCTCTGGTTTTAAGGTTTAGGTTTTTAGGCTTTCGAGAATTAAAGATGGATACACCAATCCGTTCGAGATGCACATCCCCAGATGACTAGAGGTCCTTTTTGGGCAATGTCTTGGAAGAAATCCTCACTTCCATTTGTAGGGAGGTTGGTGGCGACGCTTTTATAAATTTTGTTGTGTTGATGTTATTGGGTCGAGAGTTCCTTGCGAATGTTGACAGATACCACGTCTACACGGACATTACATCCCAATTTTTTGTGTCTCTCCTCGACCTCAAAGGACAAAAGGTGGATATGCTGATGCTATTGATGAAGGTTTTTAAAGAGAAATTCCTGAAGGACGATGTCAATGTTGCTATTTTTGCAAAATTAGGGGTGGGGATCCCTTGGCCAAGAGATATACACAAGCTTTTGGTGCCGGGCAGAAATGTGGCCAGACAACCCTTTCTGTTGAACCTCAATGACGAGCAACTAACGCGACACAGGAAATGGGCACGGCTTGGGAGGGATTTTCTCTGGAAATGGTTTTACCTTGATGAATTCGATGAGTCGGACTACACATGGCTTGACGAATTCTCAGAGATTATCCTCTCTTGAAAATTCTACTCAAATGAAAGGGAAGATGAAGATCCCTGATTCCCTAGTTTACCCATTCCCGTTACCCTAGTTTTTTGACAATGGACATACAAAGTTTCACTTTTTTTTTTTGATACCGATAAGAAGTTGCCTAGTAGGTTTCTGTTTTTACTGTACGATGTAATTTTTTGAAAAAAAATAAAAATAAAAATTCCAAGTTCATTTCAAATTTCTTTTTATGGGTACAAAAAATGATTCTTAGACTTCTCTGTGATTACAATATTTTAATTAGTTTCTTTAACTGTTTATTAGACATTTAAGTATATGCTTAAGTGATGGATTAGTACTTCCATTTTTTAAATCTGAAGACTGAGATTCTGAATTTTTAAAATGATTAAGTTTCTTTATCATTTCAGAGTAAGTTTCTATTTTTAATTTGCTAATGTGTCATATCGATGTATGATTATAAGATGGAAATAATTGAATTAAAATCTAAATCTAACTACACTGTAAAACTAAACATTTAATAACATTTATTAAATGTAATAATTAATAAGTTGAAGTTGTAATTTAAAATGATTAAGTGATACTCACACATGTCCTATCATATCAAATGACAAGCCAAAAGTTAATGGGACCCGTGATAGTGCGACAGTGCCAGAGACCATTGGATGAGCACAGATCAACGGTGTACAGTGTATTTCAGGCCAAAAGGGAAAAGAAACCCCATTTCTGCAAACCTATTCCGAAATAATGTAAATGAACTCAAATCACAATCATAGAATAAGTATCACTTACCTTTGCCTCAAATTAAAATGCAATAATGCAGTCGCGACTCACCAATGCAGTATTGACTTTGAGTATACAGTTCTACTCAATAGTCTGAAACTTCGCTATGATCAAATATAGAGATATCAGAATGTTTTTATACTAATCCTTATTTGGAAAATTTTGTGGGAGGTATTAGGTATACAAATATTTGGGCAAGCTCGCGTAATTATAACACGTCTTTTGTTATTTCTGAGGTGATTATGGGTCATCCAATACCTTCCCATGATTAATAAAGTTGGCTACATTACGTCGGTTAGAGACACACATCTGTAGAATTTTAGGCAAATATAGGCCATCGATTTGGGGTCACTTAGAAATTATAGGTGAATGTTGTAAATTTATGGGGACCAAAATTTATATTCCATTGGTGATAATGTGTAAGAAATGGAAAAATTAAATAAACTGATGGGCGATGGGCTCAGGCTTTGGACCCAATATTAATAAATGTCGGGCAATAGGGTCAATCCAATATGTGAAAAATATTGGCCAATTTTGGGGTCACCGACATGCGACATTTTCCAAATGGTGAATAATCGCTACTAAAGTTTTCATTGATCCACTCCTCCTAAGACTCCATGAAGTGGGAGACATTCAAGATCGCCTTCACAATCTCCTAGCCCTAGAGGAAGAAGGGCTTCCAGACATGATTATTATAGGAGACAAACACCTCCTAGGAACTCAAGGCAGCCTTCACAACATGCTCATCATGGTTCATAGTATGGGGGTAGTAGCTCGAATTTTGACTCCAGCTCCCAAGGCTTTATGAAAATGCAACAAGAACCACGTTTTCAACAGTATGTGGAGAAATATCTAGATAAAAATAAAGACAAGTTCCTAGAGAGTCTAATCAAAAAAGGTTCTAGAGTCTCCTATAACTTTAATGTGGCCAAGAAAATCAAGAAGCAAGGTCCATCTCAAGAGGAGGTGATCAAAGAACTTAAGAGCATGATGGAGAAGATGTTAGCACCTAAGAATTCATTCTCACTGGACTCAATTTTTCCTAATCCTTTTGATAAGAGTGTTGACATGAAAGAGTTCCCTAGAAAGGTTGAGATCCCTCAATATGAAAAATATGATGGGAATGGAGATCCACATGATCATGTGCGCTAGTTTTATACCACAAGTTTTGAGTTCCACCAAGCTGGCTCCTATCTTATGAGATTATTCCCAAGGAGTCTTAAGGGTCAAGCAATGGAATGGTTTACCAACATAACTCCCCCCGTCAAGACTTTCAAAGAGCTTGTTCATAGATTTGTTCAACACTTTGCATACAACCTTTCAAGATCAATCACTATGTTGGACTTATGCAATTTAAAACAAAGTCAAGGGGAATCCTTTGTTGCTTTCTTGCAAAGGTGGAGACGACAGTGCTCTTGATATTCTAGAACCATTCTGGAAAATGAAAAGATTGATATCCTTGTTAGCAACTTGGTTCCTGAAATGCGGTATGAAGTTAGAAAGACAGTTTTTGATTCTTTTGATACCATGGTTGAAACCGCATGCAGGATTGAAGATGTTTTAAAAGAACAAGGAATTTTGACCAAAAATGGAAACAAAAATAACAATAATGGTCAAAACAATAACAACCCTAACAAGGATAAGGGAAGGAACTCAAACTGGAATAAGAATAAACAAGTGGTTAATGATGGAGTTGTGGACTCCTCCCAACATAAGGATCAAAATGTGCTCCACTTGTCTAGTGTTGTGCAAGCCATGAAACTCAATGCATCTAATCAACATGAGAATAAGCCAAGATACCAAGATAAGCCTAAGAGAGAAAGACATTAATTTGCAAAAATTGGTGATTCATATGAGGATAGTTTGAAGACGCTCATTGCCAACAATCTTGCACATCCTCAAGATCCTACGAAATTTCATATACCTGATGTTATGCCGCATTGGTGGGATGAGAAGGCCTTTTGCATATTTCACAATGGTATTGGACAACATTGTAAACTACTACAAAATCAAGTATATTATTCAAGATCTCATTGAGAATGGAAATCTTAAGATAGATGGATTGAACAACAACGCTGATCATAAGGCATTCAAGGAACCTTTGCCCAAGTATGAGAAGGGGGAAACCTCTAAAATTAAGAATGGCAAAGCTGAGATCAACTACACTTACATAGATGTGGAGAATACTATCAAAATGCTTGAATTTGTAGAAGAGAATGTCAATATGATGAGGGGTAGAGATCCCTATGGTTATGATCTAGATGTGGAATCTCCTCCTATCTTTGATGAAGAACCTGTTGTGGTGTTAAGGGGTCCCAACTCTAGAGCATCATCCCAAACTCTTAATGTTGTTACAAGAGGTAAAGGTCTTGTTGTCATTAGAGGACCCAATTCCAGTCAGTCAAGTAAACTAAAGCAAGTGACATTCAAGAATGTCACCTTAAAGCCGAAAGTTGATCCTAAGTCAAAATACAATCTTGTCAATCAGTTACAAAGAACCCCCTCTCAGATTTTGATCTTTGAGCTTTTAGAGTTGTCTCCAAGAAACAAGCAAGTCCTTGTGGATGCTTTGCACACGACGAACGTTCCCAACAACTTAGATGTTGATCAATTCCAGAACATGGTTAACCACATTGCTAGCCCTCATTACCTTACCTTTTCAGATGATGATGATAAAGCCTTGAGCCATCCACACAATCTTGCTCTCCATATTGAGGTCATGATCCACATAACCCGTGTTAAGCATGTGTTGATAGTGTTAGTAATAACTGAGAGGGGGGGGGTGAATCAGTGGCCTCAAAAATTTATCCTTTAAAATTTAATCCACCAATCAATACACCTCAGATTATTAAGTCCCTACAAGATGCATGCCTTGAAATACTT
>MU225459.1:1763704-1795644 GCA_018584345.1 Thuja plicata | reverse complement strand
GTTTCTGGTTTTTGATTGTGTGTATTTTTAAGCATCAATGTTTTGGATCACACTCCGTGATCCATCATCTCTAATCCTGATGATGGATCACGGAGTGTGATCCGAAACGTTGATGCTTAAAAATACACACAATCAAAAACCAGAAACTCAGCTCTAAATAAAAATAAATAAAGTTCTTTTTTCTACACATCTTCCTAAGTGGTGGGCTTTTTACCTCTTAATCATAGCCTTTGATTTTTGCCTCTTAATCTCTACCGTCCGTTGCTCTTTATAAGGAAACCTCTCCTCATTTAGGATCCACTTTTTTTTGTATTGTTATGCTGCAGGTTTGGAGAGCAATTTTGGAGGAGAATTTGAGCACTCAAGCTTGGATATTGCAACTTCTCTCTTCTTGTCTTTTTCTTGCATCCATGGATATTCATGTAAATTAGATTCATATTAGATTAAATTCATATTTTCTTCCATAGATTAAGCTTGCATATTTACTTTTATAGATTAATCATGCATTGTTATCATATAGATTAATTTCCTTTTATGCATTGCAATCATATAGAATAGTTGTCATTTTCATGCATTGAATCTCTCATTTCATGGTGTACTTGCAAGGGCACAACTAGGTCAATTTGAGCGCCTCCATCAAAAACCTTTGCACTCCATGACTAGGGAGCTATGAGTCGATATTTGAGGCCTCATTCTTGAGAAACCTTGAATGGAATGATTCATAGAAGTGTGACACATTTTCAGCACACAATAGTAGTATTTTCTAGTAGTTTGCTCTCCAAGTAATTATAAATGGCCTTCAAGTTCGTACCTGAGACTTTAAGTCCCTCATTATTGTGCTTCAGAACTTCGCTAATAATGTGTCCATTATAACTAATCTTGTCGTTCATGTCTTTCAGCTTCTCCTCCAAAATGGATTTGATCTTAGCTGTTATGCTTTCATCCGATTTATTGCTATTTACCTCCATCAAAAACTTCATTTCCAGTTTTTCAAACCTGAAATTTAAGGGCTCCATAATATCCTCCAGAGCCTTTAGGTGCTACTTCATTTCTTGGATATCATCCGCTATCCATTTCTCCATATTTATGTCACGACCCTTTTTACTGTTAACCACTTGCTGAATACGATCATCATAATCAAAACCCACATTGGTACCCTTGTCCTGCCCACTGGAATATGTAGTATCTTTGCTATGGTCTTCGATGGTCATCTTATCTTTTCCAACCCTGACAACTCTAGCATTTTCCTTTTCACTTCTCTGGTCTTCTTTTTCCTCAACATTATCCTCTTCCTCCCTTCCTCTAGTATTTTTTTCCTCTTCTTCTTCCCCTTTAGCATTCTCCTCATTTTCCTCTTTTTCAGGGTTTTGGCTTTTAACCTCCGAGGTAGTCATTTCATTAGCTTGATCATAATCATTCTCTTCGATTTTGACATCCTTCTCATCCCCTATAGGGGTTGAAATCTGGGCTTCCATGTCCTCCCTGCTTTCAATGTTTTTCTTCTTCTTTTTCCTATCCCTCTTCTGGGTTTTTCCCTCTTTACCATCTTCATTATTTCTTTTCCTTTTCCCTTTTACCCTTTTGGGTATTGAGCCAGGGATCCTATCCCAAGCATAATCTGAAATAAAAATAATCAACCCTTCATGCAAAATAGGGTTGTTGGCCTTCTTCCTATTATCTACTATGTTATTATTCAACGAGTTAAGCAAGAAGTAAGGGAAAGAAACTTTCTTCTTATGCCTAAAATGGTTAACTCGCACAAAATGCAAATTTTAAATCTTTGAGTCACGACCATCTAGAGTGAATTATTCAATCATAAGAGTCAATATTTTGGCCCAGATGCTCTTAATTTTCTTAATATCCACATAGTCTCTTGTCCCTTTGTTCATAAGAGCTTCTTATTTAACACTTTTAGGGAACAATTTAAAAGCTTGCGTCCCCATTTTATTGTTATCCCTTTAAAATTTAATGCCTTCCGAAGGCAGACCTGTAATTTCTGCCAAAAGACTCAGAGTAAGAAGGAAAGACTTACCATCCAGATTTACTTTTCCATTCACCCAGCCATCTGCAAAACTCTTGGTGATATCTTTGTCAAATTCATGCAATATTTCCATGTATGGAGTAACATCAACATGTTTCAAATTTTTCCAAACCTTCTTATTCCACCTCCACTTCTCATAGTCCAATGGCTCCTCTCTTTTCAAACCATCACCCATCCTGCCTGAAGATCTCCGATTTCTCTTCTGGATGATAGCAACTTTGTTCTGGTTGCTTCAAATAGCTTTGCCAAAAATGACCCACAATTTGTGTGGTTTATGCTTAATCATGACACTATCACAACTCATCTGACAATTATCCCGCCTCAAAATGTTAAGTGTCCTTATCATAATTAATATTGATTACACCTTCCCTATGGTTTAGTCTATCATAATTTATAAGACTCCTCATACCATTTTTAAGATTTTCCTCTCCGATCCAGTTTTGGGTGATGTCATTGTGGGTCCCCATATTAGCTAAACCATCCCTTGGTTTATTTCCTTCACGGTAAACCTGGGAAATATAATTTTCCTGAAAGGTTTGGAGGATAGTAGTAATTTTTTCAATAATATGGGCTATAGTCCATGAGGGGGAACTCCTTCCTTTAATACAGTTTATTATATTTAAAGAATCCCCTTCCAGCCAAATCTTCGAGCTTTCTAGCTCTTTTGCCATCTTAACCACTTCAAGAGAAACTTGAGCTTCACCACATGATTCATTTGAATCCCAAGAGGAATAGCCACAACTCCAAGACATTTTCCATTCCAATCCCTTATGAGCCCACCCGCCCCAGCCTTCCTAGGATTACCTTTAGCATCTCCATCAAAGTTTCCATTCATCCAACCCTTCGGGGGAGCAATCCAAATAATATTTTCTCTGATTTTGGTCTTATTAGTTATGTTATTATTTTCCTTCCTTTTAATAAATTTACTTATGTCTTGTGATTTATTCCCGGTCTAAGAGTCTTTAGATTAGGACCTCTAAAGTTTTCCATTAAGCTTCTGCAAACCATATTTGCCACATTATCATGAGGAGAGTGCTTATCTCGGAACACCCTATTATTTCTCTCCTTCCGGATTCTCCAAGTAAAGTGAGGGAGAATCAACTTCCAAAGTCTCTTTATTTATTTGCCTGGGAAGGGACAATACCATTGTTTAACAAAATCTTGGATTCTTTGAGGTTATAACTTCAATGCTTTTTTGACATCTAGTTGATAAAGGTTATAGCATACAACTCAAGGATGGAATGCACAAGATTATTGGAAGCTTTGGAATTGAAATTGCTACAGGAAGAAAGACTAAAGGTAATGTGTTTTATTTGAACAATTCTAAGAGTAGATGCTTGATTTCTAAGATTGATGACAGTTAGTTGTGGCATACGAGATTTTGTCATGTAAAATTTGATAACATTGTGAAGATAAGTACTACATGAGCAGTTAGAGATATTCCTAAATTGATGAAGCCTTCTAATGCAATGTGTAGGGAATGTTAGTTGGGTAAATTGACTAAATCTACTTTTAAGAGAAAGAAATATTATTCAAATCGAATTATGTATTTGGTGCATAATGATCTATGTGATTCTTGAAGAACAAGAAACTATTATAGGGACATATATTTCATTCTATTCATTTATGGTTATTCTAGAATGACGTGGGTTATATTTTTGACAAATTCAATATTTTCAAAGCTATGGTTGAGATTGAAACAAGATTGAAGTTGAAATGTCTGAGATTAGACAGAGGTGGTGAGTTTACTTCTACCGAGTTTATCAATTTTTGTGAAGAGTATGGAATAAAGAGACAAATGTCTACTCTGTGAACCCCACAATAGAAGGAAATTGTAGAGAGAAGAAATAGAACTATTCTAGACACAACTAGAACCATGATAATTGAAGGAAATTTTTTGTGGATCTATTGGAGAGAAGTTGTTAGTATTGCAATGTATACATTGAACCAAGTAAAAATTAAGCAGGGAACTTGTAAGACATCTTATGAAATTTGGTATGGTCATGTTCCTACAGTGAAATATTTTAGAATTTTTGAAATAAAATGCCATAGCAGAAGAGATGAATACTTAGGAAAGTTTGATCCTAGATGTGATGAGGGAATCTTTCTTAGTTATTCTACAAAAATCAAAGCATATAAATGTTATAACCAGAGGTTAAAGAAATTAATTGAAAGTGAAAATGTGCTAGTGGGTGAATTTTTTTAGAAATAGGTTAGCTCTTACAGATATGAGTTAGACAATGAAGAAGAAATTCAAATTGTGGAAGCATAGAATTAGAATCTAAATCAGAATGGATTGGTAGAATAGAATGAAGAAGATGAAAATGATGAAGAAGTGGAAACACAAGAGTCTTCTACAAAAGAAAATATGAAGACTCTCAGGTATGTAAGGATAAATCATTCAGAAAAACATATTATTAGTGATAGGAATCAAGGTGTTTAGACTACAAGAAGAATCACTAGAAATGAAATTTGTTTGATTTCTAAGATTGAGCCTAAAGATGTTAATGAAACATGTAACGATGACAGTTGGGTTAAAGCAATGGAAGAATAATTGGAATAGATTCAAAAGAATTAAACATGGATCCTTTTTCCTAGACCTAAAAACAAGAATGTGATTGGTACTAAATCGGTATTAAGAAATAAATTAAATGAAGAAGGTGAAGTGGTTCGAAATAAAGCTAGATTTGTTTGCAAGGGATACTCACAAATGGAAGGAATTGATTTTGAGGATATGTTTGCTCCTATTTATAAAATTGAAGTTGTTAGGATGTTTCTTGCATATGTCACTTACAAATATTTCAAGGTATATCAGATGGATGTTAAGTCTTCATTCTTGAATGGAGAATTGGAAGAGGAAGTCTACATTGAGCAACCAGATGGTTTTCCTTTGACCGATGAAGATGACATGGTTTGCAGATTGAAGAAAGAACTTTATGGATTGAAACAAGAACCTAGAGATTAATATACAAGGTTAGATAAGTATTTATTGAAGATTAGTTTCAATAAAGGTACTGCTGATAGTGATTTGTACTTCAAAGTTGTTCACAATAACATTTTGATTGTTGAAGTCTATGTGGATGATATCATTTTTTGTTGAAATGACAAGTTGAGTAAATAATTTGTTGATGAGATGCATAAAGAATTAGTGATGTCTATGATAGGTGAGATGAAATTTTCCTTGGACTAAAAATTACACAAATTGATAAAGGTATTTTCATATATCAGTCTAAGTATGTGAAAGAGTTATTAAAGAAATTTGGTATGGATGATTCAAAGCCTATTAGTACTCCTATGATTACTGGTTGTAAATTAACAAAGATTGATGATACACCTAATGCAAATAAGATAAGATATAGATCTATGATCAATGAGCTACTATACTTGACACAAACTAGACCATCTATTATGAAAGTTGTTTGCAATGTTGCTAGATTTCAAGGAGAACCGAAAGAATCACATATTGTTGATGTTAAAAGAATATTCAGATACTTGAAAGGGATAGTTGATTATGGCTTATGGTATGGAAATGATGATGATTTTGCATTGAGTGCATATACTAATGCAGATTAGGCAGTAATGTGGATGACATAAAGAGAACTAGTGGTGGAGCATTCTTCTTGGTAAGAAGTTAGTTTCATGGGAAAGTAAGAAACAAAATTGCATATCTCAATCTATCGTTGAAGCTAAATATGTTGCTAATAATATTAATTGTACACAAGTGAAGCAAATGTTTACAGATATTACAGTCAGTATTGATGAGCCTATTGCTATCTATTGTGATAAGTCAAGTGCTATCAATATTTTAAAGAACCCTATGTTACATTCAAGGACAAATCATATTTCTATCAAATATCATTTTTTGAGAGACAAAGTCAATGAGAAAGAAGTCAGATTGGAGTTTGTGGTTACAAAAGAGCATATTGTAGATATTTTCATGAAGCCCTTGCCAAAGGATACTTTTGAGTATCTCTGAGGTAAGCTTGGGGTGATTTCTCCTCCCGATTAGAGCTAGAAATACATTAAGATGCATCAATCCAGGGTGCTTACAGATTATCATTTATCTAGATTGATGTTTTTGGTGGCTACTCCTTAGGGGTGGTAGTGGTTAGTGGTTAGTGGTTAATGGTTAATGGTATATATTTTCAAATTTCTTTGGGGAGAGATGTTCATTCAGTTTTGAGAGTTATTTTTTAGATTTTTGTCTTCTATGAATTTTATCATACATATGCCTTTATCGTTGATGTCAAAAGGGGAGAGATATTCATGTGAAAAACAAGTATGAGACTATGAGAGAGATATATTGTGGATATTGCTGGTATTATTTCTTTGTGCATTGAATTAATTTTTCACATCATATGTTGTCATTAATGTCAAAGGGGGAGATTTTTGAGATATTGTTTAGATTGTGTATATATGTTCTGGCATTAATGTTTTGTCATTGATGTCAACATATTCCTACTATTGGTGACAGTGTTCTTGGTCTGTTCAGTGACATGATTTATATGGTATGACTACTATATTAAATATCAGATTTTGTGAAGCTGATAATGTGTTTGCGGATGTTTGTACTTGATTCAGTTCAAGTGGTAGAGGTTCACATGATGATTTGAATAAGCTGTGAAGGATTTATCAGATATTTCTAGTGGTTGTTAAGAATGAGACAATGTTTTAGTTATTGGATCCTGTGGATAGGTTATGCAATATTATTTTTTGTCAATATGATGGTGAGTTTAGGACATGGATTTGTGTCCTCAGCTCGAGTACTTTGTGATTTGGATGTTGGTAAGCTATTTTTATTATATGGCAGTGGTTGTTGATTAGTGTTCCCGATGAATAATGTAGAGATGAGTTTGATTTATGAGGCAGAGTTGTTCTTATTGATGATGTGGTATTTCATGTTGATTGCTGATGTTTCTAGATAGTGTCTTATTCATGTTGCTAGATCACAGTGGATTATGTAAACAGGTTTGAAGATTTTTCATGTAGCATGTTTTTGTTTTTTTCTTATTGTTCTTGGTTGACTTGGTATTGTAATGTGTTGTGATGGATAGTGGCGTGATTAATGGACCTGGAGCATGTTCAAGGATGTTGTAATGGATCACTGTTATGTCTTAGCTGAAATTCAATGGATCACATTACGTATTGAGCTATATTGAATTAATATCTTGTAATTAGGTCCCTGACTGACCTAGTTGAGATGAATTGATGTAATATGTATAAATGTGTGATCATTTGTAATTACGAAAGCATGAGGGATGTGCAAGAGTGTATGAGATGCTAAATAGAAGAGGCATGAGTGGAATCTCCAATTGAGGTATAGATTTGATGCGCTTCATTGGAACTATTTTGGCATATTAGAGATGTTGTTTGTAAGTTTGTGAGATTGGGCAGTGAGCCATCCTTGGGATTGAGATCCTTGTTGTATTTCATAAGTGATCTCTAGGTAGTGTGCTCGAATGCATGTGCAATCCCATTAGTAATACTCCTAACATGGTAAAGTATTTTTAACATAGTACATTCATCTTGTGGGTTTGATCTCCACCATAATTTTTCCCCTAAACGGGTTTCTACGTAAAAAAATCTTGGTGTTCTGTGTTGATTATTGTGTTATGTTCCTACATTCATGTTTATCTTTTAGATCTAAGAATAATTTGGTAATTTGGTTAAAGGTCTTAAGTTTTTGTACACAATTGATTCACCCCCCCTTAGTTGTGTGTGCTAAATTTATTCTAACATACAGATTGAAAGTATCATGGAGGGCTAGGATTGAATATTAGTGGATGACTTGGATTGAATTCATAATCTTATGACATGTGGCAGGGCCGTGGGAAGAACACTTATCATTAGGAAGAGGGAAATTTGTGTTCACACATGTGTGAACAACATTGGAAGAAGATGAGAATGAAAAGTGGAGACAAAAATAACAGAGCAAAAGAGATTTAAGAGAGGAAAATTCACAAGTGGAGAAAAGAGGAAGTAGTAGGGTGGCTATAAGGGGAGTTGTCTTCCACATGTGTAAACACCAAATAATTTATATTTGGTCACATGTTGAGTTGGAAGAGGGGGAAAATGACAAGTGCATGTCAGATGTCATATGTGTGTAAGATGAGGAATTAAAGATTAGAAGAAATAGTGAAATGTGGGAAAGGGTGAATTTAAAATTAGAAGAAATGTTAATGAGGTTAGGAAGCAAGGAGATTAGTTAATTAATCAAGTATTAATTAAATAATTAAGATTTAGAATAAGATATAGTAGGATGTGTTTTTAGAGCGATGAAGTCTTTACAAATGTTTGTAGCCTCTACAAGGATTTTTACGAAGTTCCAATCCTTTGCGAGGACATCTTATCATTGTTTGTGAGGAGAGGAGATTTTTCCAAGTCTAAATGGAAGAAGCTATCAAGCTAGGAAAGAAATAAGTTTTTAGAAAGTGGCGGGGAATAATTTGGAGGTGGATCACAAGAGGGATCACCTAGGATTTGGTGGTGGTTGCGCTAGTTTCCTGTCAAGGAGTGGTTAAGGGAAAGTGATATTGGGGAAGGATATTTTTGGAGAGGGTTTCTATACATGGGGGACTAATGATGCAGGAGAATCCTTGGTTCGTTGGCAATCTTGCATCACCCAAAAATATCTTCCTTTCAGTATTGTTAGTGTTAGTTTTTGTGTTTTGTGCAACAATCTTTCCAGTTGGCTCCTAATTAATTCATGCAATCCTAATGGCGTGTGGTGGAACCCAAATTTACAATCAAATTTGAATATATATATATATATATATATATATATATATATATATATATATATATATTCAGNTATATATATATATATATATATATATATATATATATATATATATATATATATTCAGGGAAGTATTTTCTGCAATTATTATCTTAGTTTATGCTTGTTTCTTCTTTACATTCATATTTTATTATTGCTAATATTATGTCCTATGCATTTATTTTATTTTATTTCATGCATTTGTCTGTTAAGTCTGCTATATTTCATATTTTCCATGGCTTGCATATATTTGAATTCATAAATATAGTCGTTGTTCATCTTTCCCGCAGTCTATTATTCATTTTAATAATACTTTATGGCTTTGGCAGGGAATATTCTCTTTTTCTTGGCGCCTTGAAAACTGTCTTGGTCACGTAATCTCATGATAAAAGGGAATATGCTCTTAAGATTGAGCAATTACACGCTCATTGTTGATCCTGTTAGAATCTTTCTTTGATCCGACGATGGGCACGAAGTCTCCTGATAAACTACGGGTTAATGAAATCTTCTTGCAACTTCGAGATCATTCAGTCGTGTTATCTCTTATTCAAACTCAGAGTTGTTAATAGGGTTTTTTTTTGGCTTTAGTTGCATGGTTGCCAGATGATGTCGGGGTTAAGTTAAAAGGTTCATAGATTAAGTTTGAGCCATTGATATAGAACAGATCTAACGATCCGCGGGAAATCCAAGTACAAACCCTCAATGTTCTGATATTTCTCCTGGAATTAATTCATGACCATTGATTTTGATTGATCGCATGGTGGTCGCATTATCTCTAGATCAAAAATGAATATGCATTTATCTTATAGCGACTTAATGATGTTCTTTGATCTCATTTCAAGCTTAGTTTTGATCCTACGGTAGTAGCTGAGTCTCGTATGAAACTTGAGGTTAAGGAAATGTTCCAGCGACTTTGAGACAATGAAGAAATGGATTACCTGAGGTTAAGAAAGTCAACTTAAAGGTCCCTTCAGTCGCAAAGTCTCATAATGAAAGGGAATATTCTTAAATGGCTTCAAGACTCAGTGATATCTATTGATCTTAATCCGAGATTGTTTAAATCTGACGGTAGTCACATTATCTCGAAGTAAATCCTGAATTAGCTAAATCTTCTCACAACTTTGAGACTGCACCGGTCACGTTATCTCATAAAGTAACCACAATTAAGGAAATGTTTTAGCGACTTTGAGACTGAAAAAGTTTGTCAACCCGAGGTCAAAGTGCAGTTTAAAGATAAAGACTGGGGTCAAAGTAAAGAGCAGTCATATTAAGTTTGATCGGATGGCTTGCGTGATTACTTAATGATAAAATGATCAATATCTAATGTATAAGCCATTACGCCTGATTAACATGTGTCCTGGCCCCACTAAAAGAATGAACCATGAAATATGAGGATCTACAGTGCGGTTCACATCTGATCTATGATCGACGTTCACTCATAATGAAAAGATGCACGATTTTTATTTATCGTGGGAACACAACTGAGTGCCATGTGTCTCAGACAGATATAAAAGACAAAAATTCCCGAGTGGCATTGATGATTAGGATTTTTCTTTGTCGTTTCATGTTTTAAAATTATTATTTTAACATATTACTTGTCGATCGAGGGTTTTGATTTAATATGTCGATATGGTTTTCATGCAGGGTTTCAAAGGTGGTAAACAGAAAGTGATGCGAAGATGAAAGATGAAAGATCAAAGACATGCATACATCCATTGATATGCCATGTAGAAGTTAAAGAGATATCAGAGACTTGTAACAAATTATAAAACAAACTTTTTGATTATTATTGTCTCTCTGGTCGATAAATGTTCTTAAAGGATGATTAGTCATTCCTTAATTATAATTGTGACTGTTCAATTGTTGATCTTAGGGATTAGGTTTAGTAGATGAATCGCTGCATTGATCTGAAGCTTGTTTGCATCCTTTGAACTTTATATAAATAAGGATATCAGGATCAATGCAAAGGTTTGTTTGGTTGATTGCTAGGACTGTTTATGGTGATATTTTTCATCACTCTTAGTTAGTTTTAGATTTGATCACAAATGAACATGGATTCTTATGTACTATTTTTCATAATCAATAAAAGATAAGTGTTTTTTTGTCTCTCTTGGTTCAAGGTTTCAATCCTTTTTCAATTAGTCCTTTGCAATTATTGAAGGAATTTCAATTGCTATCTTTGAGTTGCTTGTGCAAGAAATTTATTGTCTTATATCATTGTTTGAATATCAGGAAGTGTGTGACAACTTAATTTGTTTCTGGATTCTTCTTCATTTGGTCTCCCAACCATAGAAGTTAAAATCATTTGAACTAACAAATATATAATACAGACTCTAATTTTTTGCACCCTAAGCATTCAGATAGTTGATGGTTGAATACTTTCTTGCAAAGTTGTACATAGGATTGGATTTGGATTGACTCTATTGCCCAAGTTGATTTAGGAATTGATCTAAAATATTATTGGAAATAGGCATTTGATTCATTGTTTGATATTATGAAATTCAACCATTCGTGTTCACACATTTTTACAAAACATTATCACAAAGCATTCAGTTTTGCAGTTTTATTCTATATTGTTCACAGTTTTACTCCTTTCAAGTGCCTTGCCATACTTGAAGAGGGAAGTTTGAAGTGTTCTTATCCACTATAAAAATCCTTAGGACTTGAAGAATAAGTCAAGGTGTAGGCCTACCAGCCTTGGTTCTGCAGAGCCAGAATTGCAGAAGTTTTAGCCTTTCTCGAAGGTTAAACTTGTTAGTTGGCCAAATCACTTGGGTTTATAAGCATTGGATTGGCAAGTTTAAAGGAAATCTAATCTGTCGATTAGAGCACCAATAGATTGGCAAATCTACTGGGGAGTTTTCAGAATTTCATATTTTTGTTTGTTCACAGATTGTGTACTCTACTGGAAGGAAGAATCCAGAAGACCAACAAGTAGTATTTTCCTTCTGACAAGAAGGTGGCGAATCTACCATTTTGATGCAAGTATATCCTATTTTTTAAAAATATTTATGTGGGGAAGAAGATCCTTGTATCCAGATCAAATTGAACTAGATTTGCAGCAAAGTTTAAGAAGAAATAAGAATCAGGTTGCAAGTATGATGAATACTGGATATAAAAGGTTTCCTAATAGAAGGACTATTGGTTTCAATGATGGAAAATCTTGTGATTCAGAAGACTATAGAAACCCTTTTGGTTATGAAGATGAACAAAATTTAGCACAAGAAATTGAAGAGATAGAAGAATACGATGAAGAAGACAGTTTCCTATATGCTACATTGAGTAAATTAACTAAATATGGGAAAAAGAATCCAAAAGTAATGAGAGCTTTGCAAAGGTTACCTGATGATGCCTTGGATAAGTTAGAGGTGAAGAGAAGTGAGCTAGATTTAATATTTGATGGAGAAGGAACAAAAGAAAAGGAAACACCAAAAGGTAATGGGCAACCAAAATATAACCCTCCTCATAGAAAAAATGAAGAACCCATTTTCAATAGTGATCACACAAATCCATTGTTTGAACCTGATAATAGAGGAAGATATGAGAGAAAAAATAATAACAATGGAAGAAATGATTATTGGAGGGAACCAAATAATGCAGAAAACTATGCTAATCCTAGACAGCAAAATATGGGTAATGGTCATAGAAATGAACAAAGTCACCAAGCCATGAATCATCAAAATCTCAAAGCTCATAATAGAAACCAACATAACATGGGCCAAAGAAGGAGAGCCCCTATGGTGGTGGAAAGATATAGAAAACTTGATTTCAGTGGGATAGTTGGATATCCAAATATTATATCAAGTGATTTGAGAAATGCTATTCCAAAATTTTCAGGGAATGGAGTGGAATCTGCTGAATAACATACCATAAATTTGAAGAACACTGTCGAAGAATTAGATGTGAACCATGAAGAAATTTTCATGAAGTTGTTTGTCCAATCATTAACTAAAGATGTTGTTGAATGGTATAGAGGATTGCCTGATGGATCCATTTCAGGCTGGTGTGATTTTGTAAATTAATTTATTGAGCAGTTTGGTGATCATAATGATACATCTTTTGCATCTCATGAGTTAACTGTAGAAGTTGATAAATGCAACTTCACCCAAGATCACCTGCATGCAAAGACTGTTACAGAAGAAGCAAGAAGACAGAAGAGAGAAGGCAGCTATGGAGGCCAAAAAGCCAGAGACAAGATATCCATGTTGAAAAGAATAATTTCTATTAACAACAATACTGAATACAAACTCCTTATGAAATACAAAGCGGTGAATCCTTATAAAGGATACCGAAACCCTAAAAGGGAAACTCTAAGAAATAGAAACTTGCCTAAGTATAACTTAAGAAAAGAGTAGATAGACTAATAATTAACTGATTTAATTATTATCTATACTAGACTACTCTAACACCCCCCTTAAGCGTAACTTAGGGAGAAGAAAAACAGCTAAACTACTGCAGAAAGAAGAAAAGATGGGTCCTGGCAACAAGGCCTGATCAGGTACCCAAAATAAGAAAGCAAACTAGATGAAGGAAACTAAGCCTTCAATCTAGGGAAAAGATGTCCCAGAGAAAGGAACAAGAATGAGCAGGAAGCATCTCCGAAGCATGAACTGAAAATTCTGTCAAAAAAAATTGCTGGAACCCCCACTGAAGTGCATGACCAGGTAGAGAAGACAAATGTCTGAAGAGCTGATCAATCAAATTGGGAAGCAATAGAACCAACAGGTGAACCCCCCCATAATGCTGAACTGGAAGAGGTGACAGGAACACTGAAATGCAATGCTAGAAACATCTGCAGAAGAAGAACCAGGAACACCAACAGTGCAACAAAAGTACAAACACAGGATAAAGGGCGGTGTCATCGACACATAGCATGGGCTAATGTCATGGAAGGTACACTCACTTAACAAAGGTGGATGCACCTAAAGCGGCAAAAACATCATAACCCCCCATGACACTTTATAACAGAGTGCGAGTACTAAAATCACAAGGTATACAAGATCCCAGATATATAGAAGTAGGCACTTTATCTCAGTGCGTTTATAGAATAAAAATGCTACAGAAGGAGCATACAAGCTCAGAAGACAGAAAGAAGAGTGAGCTATGAACTCAGAAGAAGAGATCCCAGGACCTGTAGAACCAAGCAATCCACCAGAGTGCATAAACTTCCAAACTCAGAGGAGAGAAAACCTAGAGAAAAATATGGAAAAAAGACCCCTGCAACTGCATAGTACACTGAACCAGCTTTTTGACGATATCTCGTTTGCCAAAAATGGAGTCCGGATGAGCCAGATATGACTCCCGGAAGGCAAAAAAAGACATCAGACTTCAACAGAAAAAAATACTATTGAAATAGTAGAAACCAAAATCCTAACCCCTATCATCAGAAATTTCTTGGAAAGAGCTTTCCGACGGTATATGGAAGTCAAAAAAAGACCCCCAGATGCTCAAGATAGAGCAAAAAAGGCCCAGGTAGGTCAAAAGGGACCCAAAAGGCAAAAACTAAGCCCCTAGGGCTAAAAAATTTGGGCCTCTGGGTGCATGGCGCACGCCGGGGGCTGGGCTGCAGCCCCTAGACTGCAATAGGACCGCCTTCTTAGTAATTTAAGCCCATGGGGGCTGGCACAAATGCACCGCTAGTGTAAAAAGGCGCCACCGGGCGGCAGGGTGGCGGGTTCTGGGGCGGGTCGGCGGAGTGGAGCAGCTGGCGGGGAGCAGAGCGGCCAGCGGGGAGTAGAGCGGTTGGCGGCTGAGCAGAGGGGCCACGGAGAGGTGGCAGCGGCTGGAGGTGGGGCCCGCTGAGAGGTAGCGGCGGCCGGAGAAGCCTGATGGAGGCGCACCGCCGGAGGCTGGGCTCGGGTGGGGCAGTGGCGGCCCGGCAGTGGCGCGATTGAAATTTCACTGCGCGCGCCAAAACATTAAAAAAACAAAGGTTTTTTTAATTTTTTTTCTTGAAAATCGTGCCCGTACGGCCCTGGGAGGCCAGGAAAATTTGCCAGATGCCCCGGTGTCCAAAATGGACAAACTTTATATGGATTCTGGGGTTTTTGGGCCTTCTAGACGCAATGGTAATGTTCGTTTGGGCCCAAAGTGACCAAAAACAAAGGTCCCCCCTAAATCCACACAAAACCTTCTGCAAAACCTCTGAAACCCTCTATGCTTCAACAAAACTCGAACGACGAACAACAGGAGAGCTCTGATACCATGTAGAAGTTGATAAATGCAACTTCACCCAAGATCACCTGCATGCAAAGACTGTTACAGAAGAAACAAGAAGATAGAAGAGAAAAGGAAGCTATGGAGGCCAAAAAGCCAGAGACAAGATATCCATGTTGAAAAGAATAATTTCTATTAACTACAATACTGAATACAAACTCCTTATGAAATACAAAGCGGTGAATCCTTATAAAGGATACCGAAACCCTAAAAGGAAAACTCTAAGAAATAGAAACTTGCCTAAGTATAACTTAAGAAAAGAGTAGATAGACTAATAATTAACTGATTTAATTATTAGCTATACTAGACTACTCTAACATTAACTAGCATTAAAAAGAACTTTAACGAATCAGTTACAGAATTCAATAAAAGGTTTAATAAAGGTCTAAATAGGATTCCAATAGATATAAGGCATGTTGATTCTTTCCCAATTGATTTCTATATAACTACAATTGATAGTAAAACACACTATGAGATTAGATCACAAGGCCCTGCAACATTGCAACAAGCTTTCAAAGTTGTTGCCACCATTGAAAATAATAAAAGGGTTGCTAGAAGAACAGATAAAATGAGTGATACTAAATTGCATAATCCAAAAGCTCCTGAAAAGAATGATTTAAAAGATATTATGGATATGCTAAAAAATCTAAATGCAAAGCAAAGCATAAATGATAGGCCATCATTCCCTAAAAATGAAAGATTTAGATTACAAGACATTCCATATAAGACTGAATGGAAGGATGGAAAACCTAAAAAGAAGTCTTATGCTAAGGAAACACCTGATCCATTGAAAAGAAGCAATCATTTTGTGGAAAAATATCTTTGGTGTGACGCTTGTAATATACCACATTCCCCTGATGGTTGTGTTGTCACTCAAAGATTACAAGAAGAGGAAGATCTGAGTGATGAGAAATAGCCCACAATGAATAATGTTTCATCTGAACCAATGTGGGGAAGAGATGATTACAATTCTTCTAATGAGGAATATGTTTATCATGAAGATCTGAATAGATTATATCATTGTGATAAAAGACAAGGAGAGATACCAGTTATCAGAAGATTGACAGATGAGGAGAAAGAAGCATATATTGTTGCGTCTCTTTAGGAAGAAAGAAGTAATTACAAACTGAGGAATAGAATAGTAAATGTTGATCAAGAAAATCCTACAGGAGTATTTATCAAAACACCAAAGAAGAAGGTGAGTCATCTTGACATGAAAAGAACCAAAGATGATGGTGCACAAGAAAGTCAACAGATAGATCTCCATCAGGCACCTAAATTGACAAAGGAAAAACCAATGGTCAGTAAGTCTCTTCCCAAAAATAGTTCTTTCATATCTAATGCTTTATCTCAGGTAAAAATTTCTATTCCTTTATTTGAAATGATGAAAGTACCTGAATATAAAGATGAAACCATAAAATTATTTTCTAATATAGGTAATGTTTTTCAAGAAGAATCGAATCAAAGAGCAGTAAATGAAGGTCCTCCTGTGGTTTAGTTAGGAACTCATATTTCTCAAAATGGAACACAAGTGGATCCTTTTTATCTTACTTTGGTGATTAACAATAAATTTCTTAAGAATTATATGATAGATTTAGGAGCAACAGTTAATATAATGCCTGCAGAAGTCATGAAAGAACTTGGAATGAAGGTGGATACCACTTATGGAAGATGCTACACTATGGACAATAGGTCTATACCTGTTGTTGGTATTATGAAGGACGTGGAGTTTAAATTTTATGCTTGTCTTGAAATGTTATATAAAACTGATATTAATGTTGTTGAGGTGCCTGCTTATTATGGAATGCTTTTATCTAGACAATGGTCTAATCTAGTAGGTGGTCACATTCAATTAGATTTGTCTTATGCTACTATTCTAGTGGATAGCAGGGAAGTAAGAATTAATAGGGAGCCAAGATATCCATATATTATTGATGAAAACATTGGGGTGGAAAAAATAAACTTTTGCCATTCAGACATGGACAATTTTTAGGTAAGTATTACTAAACCAACATTGAAAATTGATAGTCCTATTAAAGTGCATTTGTAGATAAATCAAGATAAACTTTGGCAAATGAATTTTGATGGAGCATGCAGTAAAGAAGGTAATGGTGCTAGGGTCATTTTTGTATCCCCATGTGGTAAGATCTTAAAATTGTGTTTCTTACTTAATTTTGAATGCACAAATAATGTTTCAGAATATGAAGCATTAATTATTGGTTTAAATGTTGCAAGATCATATGGTATTAAAATACTTTTAGTTTATGGTGATTCTAATTTGATAGTTTCTCAAGTTCATTACCAAAAATCCTAAGTTAAAACAGTAAAGAAATTTAGTATGGGATTTAATTGAATCTTTTGATGTATTTTCAATTAAATGGATAGAAAGATCAGAAAATTTCCTTGCAGACTTATTGGCTAATGTAGCCATCAAGCATATTGATATACCTTTTGATGAGATTGTGCAGGTTTAGATAAAAAATAGGCCACCAGTTCCTGAAAATGTGCAGAATTGGAAAATATTTGAAGATGATAGAGACCTCCTCAAATTTTTAATCAATGAAGGCAAGTATGAAGATCAGTGCATAGACTGGAATGGTTATGTAGAGAACCGGGATGGAAAGGAGACTTTGTTTGGAAAAGAATTTGTTCAGCTAAGGACAAACAAAATTCCTAAAGGTTTGATTGCACTTAAAGGAATATTTGATGATCAAGAAAATCTCAAAAGGGGTAAGATAAGTAATGAGTCTGAAGAGATTGAAAAAATTAATTTGGGGAATGATCATACTCCTATAGAAGTATTTATAGGCAAAAAGCTCACTCCCAAAATCAAAGCTAATTTGATAAATTTGTTAAGAAAATATAGGCACATCTTTGCATGGTCTTATGATGATCTTAAAGCTTACCAACAGGATTTATTTCAGAATGAAATCCCTCTAAAGCCAGATGCAAAACCTTTTAGGCAAAGACAGTTTCGTATAAATCCAATGCTAGCTCCTAAGCTGAGGGACAAACTTGTCAAGATGAGAGATGCAGGAGTTATTGTGCCTATAAGACATTCTACATGGGTATCAAACTTGGTCCCAGTTAGAAAAAAGAATGGAGACATAAGATTGTGTGTTGATTTTAGAAACTTAAATATATCATCATTAAAAGATAAATATGAATTACCTAATATGGAAGCTCTTTTATAAAATGTCACTGGAAATGAACTATTGTCAATGATGGATGGATTCTCAGGGTACAACCAAGTGAAGGTCAAAGAATCAGAGTAATACAAAACAACCTTCACCACTCCTTGGGGAACTTATGTGTATGCAAGAATGCCTTTTGGATTAACTAATGCAGGAGCGACCTTCCAAAGAGTAATGTATGTGGCTTTTGATGGTCTGATTGATCTCATCATGGTAGTATATCAGGATGATATGACTACATATTCAAAAAGGGCAGATGATCATTGCAAACACCTAGAGCAGATTTTTAGAAGAGCTTTAGAATATGGGATATCTCTAAACCCTAAGAAGTGTTATTTTGGGGTTACTGAAGGGAAGCTTCTTAGTCACATTGTGTCAAAAAATGGTGTAAGAATAGATCCTAAACGGATTGTAGCCATAGATAAGGTTCAGATTCCTAAAATGTTAAAGGGATTCAATCTTTCTTTGGATAGATAAATTTTGAAAGAAGGTTTGTCCCTAACTTTGCAAAAATTATTAAACCCATTGCTAAGATGCTTAAGAAAGGTGCAGAAATTAAATGGTCTATTGAAGCCATAGAAGCATTTGCTAACATCAAGAAAGCAATCAAGGAAGCTCCAGTCCTTAAGACACCTAGTTTTTCAAAACCTTTTCAATTGTTTTCTTTTACATCATATCATACCATTGCTGCAGTCATGTTACAGAAAATTGATGAGGGCTATGAACAACCAATAGCATTTTTTAGTAAAACTCTTCAAGCTGCAGAATTAAATTATGATATGAATGAGAAGCAGGCTTATGCTCTAGAAAAGGAAGTGAAATTTTTTAGGCCATACATGGTAGGAGCTAAAGTGATAGCTTATGTGCCAAATGCAACAATAAAAAATATATTTAAACAATCTGAAGTGATAGGTAAAAGATGCAAATGGATTAATCAGATTCAAGAATTTGATATGGAGATCCAAATAACAAAGTTGGTCAGAGGACAAGGTCTTGCTAAGCTTATGGCTGAATCAAATCTTGAAGCAGTTCAAATAAATCAGGTAAACACTGATGAATCAATAGTAAGTATTGAAAAATGTCCTTTATATACCGATGTAGTATATTTCCTTAAGCACATGAAATGCAAAGAAAGTTTAAATGAGAATCAGAAGAGAACAATAAAGTTACAAGCATCTAGATATGTTTTGATATATTGGAAGAATAGAGAAGGTATCCTTCTATTTTGTCTGAATATGTGCCAAGCTAATTTAGTATTAAAGGAAGTACATGATGGAGTATGTGGTGGTCACTTCTCAGCAAGAACTACTGCCCATAAGATATTACATGCTAGATATTATTGGCCACATATTTTCAAGGATAACTACACATATGTCAGAAAGTGTGAAGCTTGTCAGAAGTCCTCAGGGAAATTAAAGTATGATGGGGCATTACCCCTCAGACCTTTATCAATAGAAGAGCCTTTCCAAATATAGGGGATAGATTTTATTAGTGAAATTACTGATGTTTCCAGTGGACAACACAAATGGATTCTTGTTGCAACAGACTATTTCACTAAATGGGTTGAAGCCATACCTTCTAGATGAGCTACAAGCAAGGTGGTTATAAATTTTTTAATAGAAAATATACTAACAAGATTTGGTGTTCCTTGCAAAATTATTTGTTATAATGGTATGAGTTTTAGATCCAAGGAATTCTCTAATTTTTGCAGTACTTATGGGATTAACTTGTCATATTCTTCCCCTTACCATCCTCAAGGAAATGGTCAGGCATAATCAAGTAATAAGAACATATTGAAAATCATAAAGAGAATGTTAAGCAATAATAAAAGAGCATGGGACTCCAAGTTGCCTTTAGCTCTTTGGGAAGATAGGATAACAGTTAAAAAATCTACCGGATTTGCTCCTTATGAATTGGTTTATGGAAAACAAGCTAGATTAACATTGAACAATCTTCTCCCTATATATAAGTTTGTCAAAAAGGAACAACTAGAAGATATGGATTTCATGGAAAATAGAATGGATCAACTTATAGAATAGGATGAAGTCAGAAGGAATGCACAAAGCGAGAATGTAAGGAAACAATTGTAGATGAAAGCTTTACATGATAAGAGAACTAAGGATAGAAACTTTCTGAAGGGAGATTAGGTGTTAAAGTGGAATACCAAAGATCAGAGTACGGGAAAGCATGGAAAATTTGAAGCATTATGAATTGGGCCATACATAATTTGTGATAACACAAGAGAAAGGAGTTACCTGTTGCAAGACACAGAGGGTCATGTTCAATAATTTCCAACTCATACTCAATATTTAAAACCATTCTTCTCTTAAAAGCAGGAAGTATTTCTAACCTTACATTTTCTTTTGATGCTTTTGTTTTATTCACTTTTATGTTTTTTGTCTCTATTTTGGTCTACTTCTCCAGAGATAGCTGAGATCTTGCTGTGTCCAAAGTATGAACACACATCTCCAGAAAGAGCCACTGGTGGAACCCAAATTTACAATCAAATTTGAATATATATATATATATATATATATATATATATATATATATATATATANTGTATATATATATATATATATATATATATATATATATATATATATATATCAATTCAGGGAAGTATTTTCTGCAATTATTATCTTAGTTTATGCTTGTTTCTTCTTTCCATTCCTATTTTATAATTGCTAATATTCTATCCTATGCATTTATTATATTTAATTTCATGCATTTATTTGTTAAGTCTGCTATATTTCATATTTTCCATGGCTTGCATATATTTGAATTCATAAATATAGTCGTTGTTCATCTTTCCCACAGTCTATTATTCATTTTAATAATATTTTATGACTTTTGGCAGGGAATATTCTCTTTTTCTTGGCGCCTTTGAAAATTACCTTGGTCGAGTAATCTCATGATAAAAGGGAATATGCTCTTAAGATTGAGCGATTACAAGCTCACTGTTGATCTTGTTAGAATCTTTATTTGATTCGACGATCGGCGTGAAGTCTCCTAATAAACTGCAGGTTAATGAAATCTTCTTGCGACTTCGAGATCATTCAGTCGCATTATCTCTTATTCAAACTTAGAGTTGTTAACAGGGTGTTCTTTTTGGCTTTGGTCACGTGGTTGCCAGATGATGTCGGGGTTAAGTTAAAAGGTTTAGAGATTAAGTTTCAGCCATTGATACAGAATAGATCTAATGATCCATGGGAAATTCAAGTACAAACCCTCAATGTTCTGATATTTCTCCTGGAATTAAATCATGACCGTTTATTTTGATTGATCCCCTAGTGATCACGTTATCTCCAGATCAAAAATGAGTATGCCTTTATCTTATAGCGACTTAACGATGTTCGTTGATCTCATTTCAAGCTTGGTTTTGATCCTACAGTAGTCGCTGAGTCTCATATGAAACCTGAGGCTAAGGAAACGTTCTAGCGAGTTCAAGACAAGGAAGAGATGGATTAACTAAGGTTAAGAAAGTCAAGTTAAAGGTCCCTTTAGTCACAAAGTCTCATAAGGAAAGGGAATATTCTTAAATGGCTTCGAGACTCAGCGATATCCATTGATCTTAATCTGAGCTTTTTTAAATCTGACAGTAGTCGCATTATCTCGAAGTAAATCCCGAGTTAGCTAAATCTTCTCACAACTTTGAGACTGCACTGGTCATGTTATCTCATAAAGTAACCACAGTTAAGGAAATGTCTTAGTGACTTTGAGACTGAAGAAGTTTGTCAACCCGAGGTCAAAGTGCAGTTTAAAGATAAAGACTAGGGTCAAAGTAAAGAGCAGTCATATTAAGTTTGATCGGACGGCTTGCGTGATTACTTAATGATAAAATGATTGACATCTAATGTATAAGACATTACGCCTAATCAACATGTGTCCTGGCCCCACTGAAAGATTGAGCCATGAAATATGAGGATCTACAGTACAGTTCACATTTGTCTATGATTGACGTTCACTCGCAATGAGAAGATGCATGATTTTTATCTATTGTAAGAATGCAACTGAGTGCCATGTGTCTCGGACAGATATAAAGGACAAAAATTCCTGAGTGGCATTGATGATTACAATTTTTCTTTGTCATTGCATGTTTTAAAATTATTATTTTAACATATTACTTGTCGATCAAGGGTTTTGATTTAATATGTCGATATGGTTTTCATGGAGGGTTTCAAAGGTGGTAAACAGAAAGTGATGCGACATATATGGAATATTGAAGATGAAAGATGAAAGATCAAAGACATGCATACATCCATTGATATTCCATGAAGAAGTTAAAGAGATATCAGAGACTTATAACAAATTATAAACAAACTTTTTATTATTGTTGTCTCTCTGGTCGATAACGGTTCTTAAAGGATGATTAGTCATTCCTTAATTGTAATTGTGACTGTTCGGTTATTGATCTTAGGGATTAGGTTTAGTAGATGAACTGGTGCATTGATCTAAAGCTTGTTCACATTCTTTGAAATTTATATAAATAAGGATACCAGGATCAATGCAAAGGTCTTTCTGGCTGATTGCTAGGATTGTTTATGGTGATATTTTTCATCATTCTTAGTTAGTTTTAGATTTGATCACAACTGAACATGGATTCTTATGTACTATTTTTCATAATCAATAAAATATAAGTGTTTTTTGTCTCTCTTGGTTCAAGGTTTCAATCCTTTTTCAATTAGTCCTTTGCAATTATTGAAGGAATTTCAATTGCTATCTTTGAGTTTCTTGTGTAGGAAATTTATTGTCTTATATCATTGTTTGAATATCAGGAAGTGTGTGACAACTTAATTTGTTTCCAGATTCTTGTTCATCTGGTCTCCCAGCCATAGGAGTTAAACTCATTTGAACTAACAAAGATATAATACAGACTCTAATTTTCTGCACCCTAAGCATTCAGATAGTTTATGGTTGAATACTATCTTGCAAAGTTGTACATAGGATTGGATTTGGATTGACTCTATTGCCCAAGTTGATATGGGCACTGATCTAAAATATTATTGGAAATAGGCATTTGATTCATTGTTTCATGTTGTTGAGATATTATGAAATTTAGCCATTCGTATTCACACATTTTTACAAAACATTATCACAAAGCATTCAGTTTTGCAGTTTTATTCTATATTGTTCACAGTTTTACTCCTTTCAAGTGCCTTGCCATACTTGAAGAGGGCAGTTTGAAGTGTTCTTATCTGCTATAAAAAACCTTAGGACTTCAAGAATAAGTCAAGGTGTAGGCCTACCAGCCTTGGTTTTGCAGAGCCAGAATTGCAGAAGTTTTAGCCTTTCCCCAAGGTTAAACTTGTTAGTTGGCCAAATCACTTGGGTTTCTAAGCATTGGATTGGAAAGTCCATAGGAAATACAATCTATCGATTTGAGCACCAACAACATGTTCTTGACATCACGGTGAATCCATTCCTAGGTTTACATCCTAATCTATTCCTTCTAGATGGAGATTTCTTCAGTTTGGGTCTGGTCCAATTTTTTCTTCATATTCTAATGGTCAGATTGGGTTTTCTGATCTTGCAAAGTTATTTCATGATCGACGAAGCTTAATGGAACATTGTTCGATGTTCCTACATTCATGGCCGACCTCCTTGTTTGATCGTATGGTATTTAATTCATACCTTAAGGAGTTCTTATGGATTTAGGTCATGACCTATATGTTGTAATACATTTTCTTCATTCTTGGAGAATGTGATCTCCTTGGCTGACTTATGGCTTGCGATCTTATATATATTTGTAGTCTCGGTTCCTTAGTTTAGAAACTTGGTAGAAAATCTCAGTTGTTAGGTTAGCATCCATCATGGATTTGGATTTATGTTTCTAATCAAGCATGTATTCTTAGGAGAGTAAGATGGCATGTTTCTTAGAATGTAGGGTGTAAATCTGGATTACCTAATAATAAGAAGGTCTGTGGGGCATATTTACTGCTCATTATTGAGTTCTTTATACACTTGAATGAATTGTTTTATGTTTTGTTGACTCTTGCTGCATGGTTGGACTATCTCCATTGGGGACACTCTAACTATGATTGCATCAGATGGTATCAAAGAAAGATTCATTCCTATATATCTTAGTTCCATGAATTGTAAAGCCCTAGAGCTGTTGATTGTGAGGTGGGAGAGTGAAGATCTGACTCAAAATTATATAGGACTTGCACAAGGTGGCTAGGAAAGGATTTATTTCTGATTATTGAGTGTTGAAGCATCCCACTGGTGGATAGATCACCGAGTTGGAGGTAGACTAAAAGGTTGTTCAATTGGCACCTTGTAATCAGGTCACCGAAGTTGAGGTAGCTGCACTTGAGGATTGGGAGGATGTTGCCTAGAAGAATGAACCCTAAGAGGTTGGAACAAATGATGGAGTACTTTCAAAATGAGATGAGGTCTGAGATCAAAAAATTATTGAATGGAGTGCAAAGGAATCCTAAGACTGAAGAAGAATATGAGAAAGTTGTTGAAGATCTTGAGATTTTAGACACTGAGATCCCTCTAGAAGAGGATAGATTACTGAGAGCTATGACACAATTAGGTATGATTCATAGAATGGATATTCCTAGTTTTTCTAGTTCTTTGCATCCTGAGGATTTAAAATATTGGATTGGATAATTGGAAGATTAATTTAAACATGAAGACATCAGAGATCCATAGAGGGTTAGGTCAGCACAAACTAAGTTGAAGGGTCATGTTTCCTTATGGTGGAAAGAGTTGCAGAAAGATAGAGAGGAACATGGTGAAATGAAAATCACTAGATGGAGGGTGATGGTTGCTGGATTAAAGACTAAATTCATTCCTGATGATTATGATTTAGAATTGCTCAAGAAATCACAGAACTTGAAGCAAAAATATATGAGTGTGAAGGAATATACTGAAGAGTTTTACAAGATGACAATAAGATTTGGACATAAATAAGTATCTAAGCAGAAGGTGGCTAGGTATATTAATAGTATGAGATTTAATATTAAGGATGAGCTGAGTATGCTAAGGATTACTTTAGTTGAGGATGCTTATTAGTATGCATCAAGAGTTTAAGATAAGTTGAAGAGAAGACAATGCAATCCTAGAGGAAAGGAAAAGAAAACCCTTGAGGTAGAACCTAATCAGAAGACACTTAGGAGAAGGAAGGGTAGAAAGGAATTTAAAGGTACTTATTTCAAATGTTGTGGCATAGGGTATAGGGCTTTTCAATGTTTTGGAGGATCTAGAAAGAACATGGGAAAACATTATATTGTGGCACATGAGGAGAAGACTACTGATGAACTTGAGGAAGGTATGGTAGCACCTGCGATATGAGAGTATCTTATGCTTAGGAGAATCATGTTGAGTGAGAAAGAAGCTAAACCTTTACAAAGGAAGAATCTGTTTAGGACTGTTTGCAAATCAGGAGGTAAATGTTGTAAGGTTGTTATGGATAGTGGTAGTACTGAAAATATGGTATTAGAAGAGATGGTGTAGAAGATTGGATTGAAAATGTTTAAACATCCTTGTCCATATAAGTTAATTTTGTTTTTATATGAACACATGGTGGAGGTGAAGGAGAAGTGCTTGGTCAAATTTAGCATTAGACCTTATAAAGATGAGGTATTATGTGATGTGGTATCCATGAGTACTTGTCATGTTCTATTGGGTAGACCTTGGCAATTTTATAGGGGATCTATACATGATTGTAGAAGAAACTTGGTCACAATAGTGAAGGATGGGAATAATTTTACTTTGGTTCCTATGAAGGAAAATAAAGGAAGAAGTGGAAGGAATTTGATCATGGTGAAGAGTTATTGTTCAAAGAAGCACAATCTAGAGGTTAGTATGGATTGGAAGAAGGATGTTGAAGGCAGATATGAGGGCAGTTGGTATCAGACTATAAGAAGGGTGGAGTGGAGCAACAAAAGACCTTGGTGGCTGACCAGATGAAGATTTGTAACAAAAGTAGATCATTTATGAAAAGGAAAGGAGGAAATGGTCAGAGTTTTGATGTTGGTGTGAGATATGACAGAGTAATTGTAGAGAAAAGTAAGTGGATAGATCTGATAGAGGATAGGGTAGAGGTAAAGAGAAAAAGAGTTACAAATAAATAAGGTATTTGGATCAAGAATGAGCCTATCATTTATGTCCCACATCTTGTCAAATGTTCGTAAGTTTATCTTATGGAACATTTTCTTCTCACCAAGGGTGTCTCATGCAGGAGCATCCTTGGGTCGTTGGAAATCTTGCATCACCCAAAAATATTTTCTTCTCAGTTATGTTCCTGTTAGTTAGTTTCTATGTTTTGTGTTGTAATCTTTACAGTTGGCTCCTTAATTCATGCGATCCTAATGGCATGTTCTTGACATCATGGTGAATCTGTTCCTGGGTTTGCACCCTGATCTGTTCCTTACAGATGGATATTTCTTCAACTTGGGCCCGATCCAATTTATTCTTCCTATTCTAACAGTCAGATTGGGTTTTCTGATCTCATGAAACTATTTCATGATCGATGAAGCTTAATGGTGCATTGTTTGATGTTCCTACATTGGTGGCCAACCTCCTTGTGCGATCACATGTCATTTAATTCATACCAAGAGGAGTTCATATGGATTTATATCCTAACTTATATGTTGTAACATGTTTTCTTCATTCGTAGAGAATGTGATCTTCTTCGCTGACTTGTGGCTTGCGATATTGTATATATTTATAGTCTTGGTTCCTTAGTTTAGCAGCTTGGTAGCAGCTCTCAGTTGTTAGGTTAGCATCCAACATGGATCTAGATTTTTATTTGTAATTAGGCTTGTATGCTGAGGAAAGTAAGTTGGCATGTTGTTGGGCATGTAGGCTGTAAATCTAGATTACCTAATAATAATAAGGCATGCGAGGCATGTTTACTATTCATTGCTAAGTTCTTTATACATGTGAATGATTTATTTTCTGTTGTGTTGATTCTTGATACATTGTTGGACCATCTCCATTGGGGACACTCTAACTGTGACTGCATCAACTAATGAAGTAGATTTTGAGTTCAGGGGGTGTGGTCCCAATGACTCATCTTGGATCTCAACATTTTCCAAGCCCTCGCCAAGGCATCATCAACAAGAAGGGAAGGCATGCACCTTTAAACAAATCATGGATAGGACCCATTTTGTGATATTAGAAAATGAAGTCGAGAAGGAAGTGACATATAATATTAGAGTTTTTAAGATTTTGCTTTGATTGGGAGATTCTGGGGATTTTGGTTGAGTTTGATTGATCTTCAATAGAGGATTACAGATGACTAGGAGCCTGTTTAGGACATGAGTGTCCAAATATATCCAGTAGCTAGAGGGATTTTCATTATTATTTTTTAAAATGTAAGGATACAAAAAAGATTCTTTGTGACTTTTATTAGAACTAGGAGGACACTTATTTACTGATGTTGAAGCCATGACATCTGAATTTTAGCCCAGTTATGTAAGTCTTTGATAGGGTTCTCCTGTGAGTGAGACTTCCTAACCTTCCATTACAATATCTATTTGATTTATGATTTGAGGCTATAGGAAACTCTATAGAAAGCTTCATAATGGTGGATCAGGGCTCATCAAACCTTCTGCACTCAATCTTTTCTCTAATTAGGTGGAGATAGATGTGTCTAAAGGGCTCTTGGAATATATCATGATTAAACTTCAAAAGGTTGTTGGGTGCAACCCTTGGACTATAAGGGGTTTCCCTGTAGATGTAGAAGATACTTTAAAATAGGGAATATGGCTACCCAATGTGCCAAATGCATAATTCTTAAGATGACATCTTGGTGGAAAGAAGTTCCCCCCTTTATTTTTCAATGGATAAAAAGGATGAGAGGCACAAGAGATAATTTCAATTTCTTAATGGGGAAGAGCCAGAACAGTCATCCAAGACTCTAGATTAGGTTGAGAAGCCAATATTAAATAGAGTCAGTGCTACTAATACTATCTATGATATGGATTTAAATCCAAAGAATGGAGTGGTAATGTCAGAGGAAGGAAGAAAAGAGGACATGTGAGGTCTCAAGATGAGGGGAAGGAACCCTTGATTACATAAGGTTAGAGTTGGCAAGTAATGAATAGTTTAAATGATAAGGAAAATATCACATAGGTTGGTTTAATGGAGTAGAAAAAAATGTTTCCATGGTTGAAGATGGATAGAAATTTTTTAAAGGAAAATAAGATAAGAAAACAAAGAAGGAATCCTTTGATATTCAATCCTCTAGTCTCAAACCAAGGGAGGAGCTAATATTAAGTCATGATTTTGATAGTTTTACAGGTCATGGATCAAGGCAATTTGGTTTTAGACCTATTTATTGGTATTTCTTGTGATGCTCTATTTATTTGGGAAGTTGGTTTCCCTGCTTGTAATCATCACTAGTTCAGGCTAGGCAAAATCATGATTTGATAATAAAATTCAATATCTTTTTATCGTTAAAAAAGCAATTAAGATTTAGAAGAAATACAATATTTAGGCTAGAAGTTAAATTTAATTCATTAAAATTAAATGAACTTTAAGAGGAATAGTCATAATAGTTTAATTGAAATTAATTGAACTTTACAATAATAAAGATAAATATTATTAATTTTTAAATTAATTACATAAAGGGGGAATAATAATATTTAATTAGTCATTAAGCTTAGAAGAACAATTAGGGACACATATTTAGTAAATTCTCATATTTGAATTTATAGGGTCTACAATTTTTGTTGTATATTTTCTTTAATGAGTATTGACGATGAACCTAGATCCTATAGGAAGGATCTCTCTCTGAAGGAAAGTGAGTCATGGATGCAAACTCTATAGGATGAGATAATAACCTTAGATATTTATGCCACTTAGGATCTTGTTAATTTTCACAAAGGAATGAAGCTCATTAGATTCAAGTGGTTAATTTAAAAGAAGTTTGCAACAAATGATTGGCTAGAGTAGTACAAGGCCAAATGGTCACCAACGACTATTCCGAAAGAGGGGGAGTTGGTTTTGGTGAAATTGTCTCTCCTATTGTACAATTTACTTCTATTGGATTCCTATTGTACATTATTGTTACTTGTGATTTTGAGATAGAGTAAATGAATGTTACAACTTCTTTCTTGTAGGAAGGTATTGAGGAGGAGATTTATATGTGGTAAGTTGTCAGTTTTGTTGTGAAGGAAATATAATAATTTATTTGTAGGTTAAAGAGAACTTTGAAACAATCACCCAGGATGTGGTACCAAAAGTTTGATGCTTTTATATTGAATTTGGGTTATGTGATGAGGATCATTGCATTTGTAATAAATTTATTATTTATCAAAAACTAATAATTGTCTTGTATGTTGGTAACATGTTTCTTAGTGGTAATAATAACATGATGATTAAAGAGAATTCACGGTCAAATTTTAAGTAAATTTGATAAGGACTTGAGGGATGTGAAATATATTCTTGGGATGGTGATCAATTTAGACCAGGTTCACATAAAGCTTTTGTTAAGCCAAAGTAAGTATGTTGATACTATTTTGCAGAGGTTTAATCTGTTTGATTGTAAGCCAGTTAGTATTCTATTTTTGAATGGTACTAAGTTGAGTTTGAACATATGTCAAACTCTAATGATGATTATGAGAATATATAAGGTGCCTTAAGATACTATTTTTTGGAGTTTTATGTATGAAATATTTTGCATGAGACAAGATATAGCCCAAGTAGTGGGAGTTTTGAGCAGGTTTATGTCTATTCCTACTAAAGAGAAGTATATTCGTGTTACGCACATGTTTAGATATTTGTGAGGGACTGCTAAATATTGTTTGGTTTGTAATGATATTTTATGTTTAGGTGGATGTTTGAATATTTGTAAGTTACATTTGATCATTGTTTGATTTATCATGGTAGTAATGATTTAGTTAAATCATTAGACATACATGGATTTTTTAATGCAAATCGGATAATAGAATTGAAAATTCAAAGGTCAAATAAAGGCTATGTATGTAATTCGTTTGGAGGAGTAGTGAATTGGATGAGTAAGAGTCAGCCCAAAGTTGATTTACCTACTAGTATCATGCTCATACTAATCATGCTATAGTCAAATTTCTATCCATTTGGCCAAGAATCCTATGTATCATGCTCATACTAATCATGTTGATGTTTAGTATAACTTTGTGTGAGAGATGGTTGAGAATGGTAAGGTCTTGATAGAGAAATTTGACACTTTGGATAATGTTGTAGATTCTCTTATGAAGCAAATGAAAGTTCTCTTAGTGTAGGAATCTCTTGCATGTAATTACAATGTATACTTTCAAGTGGGAGAGTGTTAAGATAAGTAGACATTAACCTTGAAATCCCAAACCATTCAGATGTCTCCATGTTCCTTGGAAAGTGTTCTCTTAGAAATGTGAAAAAGTAAATATTTATACTTTATGTCCAATTGTACAAGCATTTTCAAGAGGTGAAAATTAAGAGGTATTAAAAATAAATTAAATAGACAAAATACACTATTTCCTACATCCATGTTGAAACATGAAGGATTATCCAAGTTTGGGAAGAGAAAAAGTGTTTATTTGGACATCTGAATAGTCCCTTCGTGTTATGGAGCACTCAGAATGTCAACAGTCTAAGTGGCTTTGGGTTCAGCACCAAGGGAGGAGACACTTAAAAAGTTTTATTATTTTAGTACTACTATTTTTTATTCATCCTCCAAGGTTTTGAACCCTTGTTTTGTGAAAATGACAGTGGTTTTCCCTCTCCCATTTGGCTATAAATTAGAGCCAAGACATAATTTTTTAATTGTAGTTTTTTTTAGGTTTCCAAGTTGTTAATGGGCTAGTTGGAGAAGTGAATTGAAGTGTATTATTATTGCAATCTCTCTTTTGAATATTAATAATATAGCTGTACTTGTTCTCTAGTGGAGATTTTCATGAAAAGGGTTTCTCTATGTAAATTTAGTGACTCTTTTAATATGGTTGATTTTGTATTTATATTGAATGGTGCAATCAAATGTCTATTTCATATTCAATTTAAGATTTGGTAATTTTTTATTTTGTTAATCACATAAAAAATTTAATAATTAAAAGACTAGGGTCAAAGATCCCATCTTTAGCATACACATTACATGGGTTGATCGAGATAAACTAGATTCAAATATAACAGTCACAACTATGGAGGAGGATAATACTAACATTAAGTGTATTATATATCCCAAGCCTTACAAATTCTATTGAATTGTGTAGATGATAAATAATGCATGCTCCTAAACACCAAGGAGTGTTTCAAATGCAAAGCCTATCTAAAGGTGAGAGTATTATTTATTATTTATCTCCAGCATACTTGTGATATAAAAATTAAAGATATTTAATAGGGAATTTACATGAAAAAGTCATAAATTGAGAGTTATAGAGCATCTTGTCAATTTTGATAACTACAAAATATTTCCCTTTTAATTTAAGAATTCATCAATTGTAAATTGTTTTGCGATTTTTTTATATTGCATTTGAATAATGCAAGAATTTCATAACCTCTATAAGTTTTCTTTATTCTATGAGCCACAAAATCAATAAAAAATCCACACCATTTATCATTTCATAGATCAATGACTAGTATGATAAGACTAGATCATCAATCGAGCACTTCTTTTCTATTCTACCATCAATTATCAATTGACATATTGGATTGCGACATCATGGTAGTGAAGTCATAAAAATAACCCTCAACAAAAAAAAAAAAAAAAAACTATTTATCTCACATAAAGGATCAAAAAGTT
>MU225459.1:1733581-1763478 GCA_018584345.1 Thuja plicata | reverse complement strand
CACACACACACACACACACACACACACACACACACACATATATATATATATATATATATAACATGGAAGAATAAAGTAAAGAAAATATCCACTATTTTATACATGCCACTTTAACAATCGTAAAAAATATTGTTCAATTGATACCTCATTCTAGTTGTGTTATTGGCCAAAGATTGCCACATTCATATCTTTATGCCTAATTATAAGTAATTTAGTTAATGTATAAATAACTATGATGGGTAAATAAAAAAAAAATAGTAAAGATTATGAGTAAGTACAAAATTTTTAGGGACTAGTCCCCAGTGAACATAATGCAAGTGTGTTATAACATAAGCACTTATGGTTTGTTAACCTTTAAAGAAAAAAATCACTTTAGAATTTTTTTTATGAATAGGAATTTCCATTGAAATTTAAATAATAGTTACACTAATCATAGAAAAAAGGTCGGGAGATACAAGGTCATTGCTCAAGATTTAGATGGGTAGTGCCCAAGAAAGCTAGATAAATATAACCACGAGCAATGCCCAAATATAAAAATATAAAGAAACAGACTCTAAGTGGCTAGAGCATTGACCAAGGAAGGTGGTGAAGGATATTTATCATACTTGCAATCCCATACATCAGCAAGATTGAGATTGTTACCTGTAAGGAACCACCATTCTTATATATTAGCTTCTTCATTCTCTTTCTCCTTTCTAGTTGTAGAAATAACCAAGACCAATTGCAGGAGCCATTTATATGGGCTTGGAGAATTTTTGTTGTTGTTGGTGTCCAACCAACTAGTGCCACCACTTGTAGAAGGGACTGTACCCACCATACCCCACATAAAGGGTAAGCTACTGTGTGGTGGAGAAGTAGAGCTTCGCCTTTTAAAATTTCTTCCACCTCCAGATTGGTGATGAGGGGCCTGGGAACACAAGGTTTGTGAATAAAAAGCAAAGGAATTGTAGTCGCACTACTAGCTATGTGGCAGAGAACAATCACAGGTGGTAAAATGGTCTAGAGGTACCCTAACAATTATAAAGGAGGCATTTCCATAATGCTAAAAAATCTCTTTGAAGTGGGTCATCTCAAGTGCAACCTAGTTGGCTCGCACTTGAATATGAAAGAATCATATTATTAAAAATACATTCTTTAGTAAAAAGTGACATGTGAATATTAATAGAGTTGTGAGAAAATAGAACAACATTTATACCTTTCCACAAAGTAAAGAGGATTTCCACCTTGAAAACATGACATATATACATGAATTTGAAGGGAATCTGGGGAGAATCCCCCAAAGAGACCATATTCCAAGAAAAAGGCTTAGGTTGAAAAGGCCTAAGAAATCACGAATCCAACTCCACAATTGTTGCACTCTTTGGCAGTATCAAAAAATGTGTATGAAGGTCTCTATTTACCCAAAAAACAAGCAACACGGGTCTGAAACGCATAGGTTTCGCAAGAAAGAACCCAAATGAAAGCCTTGGAAAAGAATACACCAGACAAAGTGAGCCAAATTAGGCTCAGTAATGGTAGAAAAAATGGTTTGACATCTATGATGCTAAATAGTCTAAGAAGATTGTAAATTCCACTTGAGATTCAAGGTTCAAATCATAGGCAAATGAGGCACAAGCCAATGGTATCCCAACTTGGGATTGTAGTTACATAAGTAAATTTTGAGGAACTAGCTCTAATCCTTCCACCAAGGCTTGAACGAGTAGATCCCTAGCTTATGGAGGTAGTACAAACAATATGAGATCAAAATTATGGTGATCTAGTAGAATGAGGCAAACCTGAGTCTACATATCTTTCCAAGAAGGAAGATTCATAGTAGCTCTGGAAAATATCCCTAGCAGTGTGAATGCTATGCTTATAAAAGTGTAGAACACATACTCTAGGGATATAGGCTAAAGGAAGTCCTTGAACTTGAATGGGAATGGACCACCAAATATTATGTTGGTTAAAATAAAGACCATCTCTAAATCAAGTCTCATCCCAACAAATCCATGGATTGACAACTTCTTAGGCCCACCATATTATTTTAGCAAGAAAGGTGACTTGAATATACATAACATATTTTATGAAAAGAAGGCTTTTAAAGCCAATCATTTTCCAAGAGGTCTTATTAGTTTGATATCCTATATAAATATAATTCCCAAGGAGATATTTCCAAGATTCATTGCTAGAAATAGCATGGATGACCCATTTGGAACACAAGGGAAGAACTGGCTTCTAGGTAGACAAAAGTTCAAGTCCTTTAAACTATTCAGGGAGGCACCAATACTCCTTGGAAACTTGGTGAAATTCATGTTGTTCGGCTCTTGAGGCCCACAAAAAATCTCAAAGAAGCTTCTCAATCTTGTTATATAAAGCCTTCAAAGGTGCCTGACAAGAAGAATAGTACACACGAGTAGAAGCTATAACTTTAGAGAAAATATGGAGTTTACTAGCCAGACAAAGTGGCTTGGCAATCTGAAAAGGAAGCTTCACCTTGATTCGGTAAGTAATTAATCATAAAACACATTTTGATACTTAGAGAACTGAGAGGGAACAAGGAAAAAAAATTCCCTCAAGGCATGCTCTCATCCAGGGGAATTTTCTTACCTAGTGAACACCTTCTCATAATGTTTGACAAAAGCGTGAAGAATATTTAGAAGCTCAAAGAGCACCATCTAGCCTTATTTAATGTGTTTGATGCCAGGTGAGGAGTGTGTGCCCTAAGAGCCAGGAAAACTCTTTAGACACACGATACTCCACTTTAAGAAAGTAGATCCTGGCTTTGATTTGGGCTCCACATGCAACATAACTATTATCAATATGCTTTTGGTGATGAAGCTATGCAACCCTAAATTGAAACTTAGGAAAAAAAGGGTTGGAAAAAAGTGCTTATGTGGCATGGTGAACATCCAAATTATTAGACTCATATGATTATTGCAGGTGCATGGCTAGTTAATTTCCATAAATGTAGAGAAACTGAGTTGTGTACTAGATAGTATCATTCTGCCATGTAATCCAGCTATTTGGCTAAGTGGGTCGGTATTCAAAATTCCAAACCATTTAAATTTTGGCCAATGTGGTAGATGATTCAACAAAAAGGTATTCAAGAAAAACTAGGTTTTTAATGGTTGTACACAAACTACTTTCCATTCAATGTTGAATTTGATGGGATAGTGATCTTACAAGGTTACCTCAAGGAGAGGTAAAAGTGGTAACTCTTGGCCTTCCCTAAAAGAGAAGAAAGATTGAGATGAGATAATGCATGATCAAACCATTAGAAAATTATGTCATTACTAGCTCAATAATTCCTCCAAGTCTTCTAGATACCCTAAGGACAATGAAAATTGGTATTAGGGTCAAAATGACCCAATTATTGTGCATGTAAAGCCACGCTTCCCTTTCTCTATCTCTCTAATGAAAAGGCAATAAAAATTATTTATCTAAGGCCGCTTAAACCATATTAAAGTCTCCACATAGAAACCCAATGCTAATGAATCAACAATCCACCACCAAAGATGTGATCTTTCCACAATATCATCGGGAGCATAAACACGAACGATTCCAAAAGAATGATTATCAATTGATATGAGGATGCTCACCATCCATTGAGTGGGATCTTACCCATGTGCCACAATAGAATATTTCTAGTGTGGCGAGATGAGGGCGACAACACCTCCTTGACCAAATTCATATTTTGAAGCAAAAACTAGGCTAGTTGACCAAATCACACGATATGAAGCAATAAGCATGAAGGCTGCAATTTTAATTTTTGAAAACCAAAAACATTTATGCCAAGATTTTTATGTTGATTATCAACAAAGAGTACTTCCTATTAAGGTCAGCTATACAGTGGAAATTCCATGAAATGAAATTAATCATTCAAAATATTGCATGTCATCCTCATCCTCAAGAGAGGACAAGCTATAATTAATAAATATAATCATGACCAAAAACCAAGATATGACTCCCCTAGAACCACTCTGTGTTTTTTTGGAAAGCTGAGGAGTTCAAATCTACATAGAATGAGTGACCCCTTCATCAACTAAATTATTTCCCTAAGAAATATCATTTGAAGCAATTTATTTTTGTGGCTACGATTGTGGTTGTCCTTGAATATATGGTTGCGACCACATAGTAGTAGTATTGAATTGCTTTTATGAAGCAGACAAGGAACCCTTTCCTTTGTAGACAATTTTAGTTCATCCATCCTCATTCTTAGCAGTTTTAAAAGAGTAGGGAGGGGAAAAATACTAGGAGGAGATTTAACCCATAGAGAATCCAAAGGGTAATCCTTAATTTTGTGCTTGAAAGATTGGCACCAATAACAAGTATTGGACATATTCAAATAGAGAACTCATTGAGAGTAGAAGAGACCTCCTATTTGGATATCAATAGTCTCTTTGAGGTCTCAAGATAAATCCACATCCACACATAAGATCTTTTAAGGATTAGAATGAATAAAACCCAATGGTTCCTTGAAAACTACTTTGCCAATGGATTAGGAAATGGTTTGCAGAAAAGGAAAATATGGTTGAACAACATAGAGATAGAGACTAGGAATTTGAGCTTCTTGTCATAAGAGATAGAGAAGTCTCATGACCATGGTTGAACAACATGCAAGGATCAATAAACAAGCCAAGGTTAATGGTGAAAGATACCATGAACATGGGTAGCATAAAAATAGTGAAACATGAAAAAGCCTTTGGTGATATTATAAATGTCATAAAGCTCAACACCATGAGGGGCCCAAGATTTGGCAACCCAATCAGACATCATGATTTCAGGTAGAACCCTCCCCATAAAATAACCTATCAAAGTAAATTTTCCAAGCCATTTGCATGCACTATGAAATTCCTAGATAGGTGAAACAACATTGGGGGTACAAAAAGATGTACCTCATAAAATACATTTGGGACAAACTTCCTAGTTTTTTTGTTCACCAGTCACCAAAGCTCTAACACTAAAATCAATTGTTGAGCTGAGGTTCGTTGAGGCCATTAAAAAGATAAAGATTTTGCAATAAATGTGGTATGACTGTGTATGAGGAATTCTTAATGCCTAAAACCTGTTGGGAGCAAGCTCAAACATGAAAAGTTAGTGGGTTAGCACATAAAATTGATTGATATCATGAAATAACATGAAAACAACAAAGAAAACCAAATAACATCAGATTAAGCATGAAACAAGTAAGCACCCTATTTAACTTGTTTGATTTGCTCAAAAGATGGAGTGTGGATGTGCTCTCTCAAACAGAAATGAAGGAGGATCCCCAATATAATGCAAACATGAATGCAAGATTGAAAGAGAAGGAGGAATTCAAGAACTAGTATGAAGAAACTACTCTCAAATCCACCTTAAAGATGATCTAAAACTATGAAATGAGATGCAATAAAATAAATAAACTAAGATTCATTCACTAATTTATCCTAGCATATGATTTATTAGTGCTTTAAGATTTGAAAATAAGTCAAGAAGATGAAAATAACGATGAAAATTATAGAGCTATGTTAGCATGATAACAATGCAAATGTGAGAGATGAAATGCATGAGGAGAAGGCCTCTATTTATAGATTTTTGGAGGGAAGAGAAGGGCTTGGATGAGGTGGCACCTATGTGGCATCCACATAGGAGCCACATAAGGGACACATGGGTTTAGAAAAGAGTTCAACTTTATCATTAAATGCTTTGTGAGGCTCAAGATTTGCAAGTGGGGGACAAAGGTGTAAAAATGTGGTTGGGGGTTAAGGGAATTTAAGCTTGAAAAGTGGAGAGGGAGTTGGGAGTTAAGAGAAAGTGACATGAGTTTGACTTGAGGATTGGCTTAGGATTCTTAATCTATGGATTATGATTGTGCAAATTCTTAAGGGGTAATTTAGCCTTGGATTAGAGGGCAAGTGGGAGAATTAGGAGGATGTGATAGGAGGAGAGAGAATGAGTGGAGGGATACATTAAGTAAGTAATGGTATTTACTTAATTAAGAGAGGTTAGTATGTGTGAAGGGGTTGGGTTGAGTAAGAACTATGGGTTAGGTGGTTGAGATAGGTTAAGTTAGGGGTTAAAGTCAGAAGCTATGTGCTCAAATTGATTAAATAGGTTTTATTTAATCAAAAGGGAAAAATTGGGAATTAATTTAAATGGGTAAATTATATTCATTTAAATTAATAGAAGAAAAGGGGAGATTTAATTAATTATCGGGCTATGGGTTGTCATTAGATAATTAATTTAGACTACAGTCAATTAATTAAATTAATTAACTAGTGGGATGACATAAATTAATTAAATATTTAATATTTAATCAATAATGCCCTAGGAGGGAACTAAATTAGATTACGAATCTGTGTAATCAGATTTAGGTGTTTACAATGACAATGAGGGGATGCAAAATCATAGTCAATACACTAAATCGAGCGAAACCCTAGAAGAGTGCTCATGCAACCATACTTTAGAATTTTCCTTTCAAATCAACCCCTCAAAGAAACTTGCAGTCTATAAAACGTTTATTTAGGCATGCTCATGTTGTGGGATAATATTTTTTTGTCATTTTTCTACCAAAATATCGTCAAGGTAACTTTTTTATTTTTAGTATTAAAAATGATTAAATAAATATATTTAATTAGCTTTTTGAGTTAATTTTGTTTAATTTATAGGGATTAATAATCCGCCACAATTATCATATTTTTTACTTTGTCAACACTAACTCATCCTGATGATGGATCATAGATTGCGATCCAAAATGTTGATGTAAAACTAACACACACTCAAAGACAAAAGAAACTATCATAATTTCATGGATTTTCTAAAAATGATGTAGTTTAATGCACCATAATTTTATCAAAACCCTCACTCGCCTCTTCATGAAAACTCTACTGAAGAACAACCATATTCAATGCCTTCAGTAATTCCTCAATTTCCTCTCAGGATGAAAGAAAATTTATAAGGAAAAATAGAAAATAAAAAGAGATAAGTTGAGGAATAATTGGAAGTTTGAGGGACAATCACAACAAACTCTTACAGGTGTACTCTCACCACTTGATTAGAGTTGATCATCTCTCATGAAGTAGATCCATGAGTGGTTGAATCAACACTTGATCAAACAAGAGGGAAGAAGAAAGATAAATTTAAATAGGCAAATCATCTTATACCAAATAAAAGAAAAAAATGAAATCTAATTTATATGCATTGTTTATTAATCTATGTCAAACCAATTGTTGGATTAAGGTGTCATCAACCTTGTAAATAATTGTATATTTTATTCCTCTAATTTTATTTGTCATTTTACCAGAAGTGATGAAACTGGTCTATAAATAGTGGTAAATGAGCTCATGTACCAAAAAATTTACATTCACCATTGGGGCTTTAGGTTAATGATAAAATACCTAGGTGTCCCCTTTGGAATCTTCTATTTTTAGATGTTTGGACAATTTAAGGTGTTGTAAGTGCATGTATGATGGTTATGACATATGTCATAATATATTATGATATCATTTATAGCATAATAATGCTATCTTGGTCTATAGGCCCCCAATTTGGTGAGATGCCTTATGACAACTATAATGTAAGGAAGTAGTGAAACAACTTCCTACACTAATCTTGAGAGGAGGGTAATGCAAAAACTTTTAATAGATCTTTACAATAGTTATAGAAACTTAACAAAATAAACATCAATAACATACATACCACAACATTAAGATTTGTGTGTGGAAAACCTTTTCAGGATAAAAATCCCATACTCTAAAAGTCACATAATATATTATTTAGAAACTAATAATAGATTACAATCTACTTGTAGAGAAAGTTTCTCACAAAAGTATCATCAATGAAGATCTAGAGGTAGTTCAATAGCTATAAAAATCTTACATTACATAACAATAATTCTCACACACCTAATATATGGGAGATACAAAACATGAAAAGTCACCAACCACCACTACAAAAGACACATGTATCAATAGTCACCATTCACAACACACCAAGATATAGACGATCAGGGTGGTAATGAGTAGGTTTTGCTTGACACAAAAAGATAAAATCAACAAAAAGGCTACATGACCAAGTAGTCATTTAGTCTAAAGTTATTGCCATGAATAATATTGTATGATGGAGGATTTGATAAGTTGGCGCAGGGAGGATACACCCTAACAGGCCAGGATTGGATTGTTTGTGAAACTAGATATTAGCTGGCAAAATCTATGAATAGAATGAGAACAAGGAGGGTTGGTCTCAAAACTGATTTGGTGAAATACGTTATTGCAGTCATTGTGTCACGGAGATGCAGAGAAGGGTGGGGTGAAGTGTAAGGTGATGGTGGGGGGGTAGTGGAATTGTAGTGAAGCACGAGATGGTGAGTTATGTGGAGTGAATGGGTGAGCTGAGAGGCTGGTGGATGGGTTTATTGCAATTTTTGTGTGATTTTTGAATGTTTAGGATTTTTACGCTTTTTTTATTTTTTTTAGATTTTTCAAGCATTTTGGTTGTACAAAGGGATTATTATGGAAAAAATATACATGAACGATGACAAAGCTCAAGAATTGGGATAGGATATGATGTGTATCTAAATGAGATCAGAATAGGTGGTTATATACAAGTGATATGTATAAAGCTCAGGGAGTGAGATGAGGTTGATATTGTAACCGATGGATGCGATATGTGGAACACCTAGGGAACATGGGCTGTGTGATGGGGGAGTGATTGGGGTTATGTATATGTGATGGAGGGGAGATGAGAGTTTGATAGATAATGATACAACCCATTATGTGTGATGCATGGTTTCTAGGTTTTCACCACGCATACTTGTCTAAGGTGCCTGATTTCCAAGTTTTCACCATTGGACGATTTTATTTATCTTTACTTTTTTGCTTTACTATTTTTTTTCTTCTTATCATTGAGGCACCTGTTTACTAGGTTTTCACCAAGATAATAATTCTTTTTTAATGATTTTTTATACTTTTTATGGATTATTTCAGATAAGTGGGGTACACTGCACGGATTAGGCATAGAACCATTTGAGGTGAATGATGTTGATGGGATCATTCAAAGGTTCTCCTTCAGGTGTTGATAATTGATATGCCCTTAACCCAAAGTTTGTTGTGACAACATAGGAACCCAACTAGGTAACCTTAAACTTACCTTTCTTTTCTCAATCTGTGCCTACCTTCTGATTCTCTTTGAGGACTAGATCCCCCACCTAGAACTGGTGTGGGCAGATTTTCTTATTGTAACTTCTCTAAAGCCTATTTTGGTAGACAGTGAGATGGTCGTAGGCTTGTTGTCTCTTTTCATCTAGAAGATCAAGTTGTGTGAGTCATGCCACGTGATAATCTTCATCAGTGATCAGGTTCTTGAGTGACACGCGTAGCGATGGCAGTTCAACCTTGATTGGTAAGACAACTTCTGCACCAAAGACAAGAGAATAGGGAGTGGTTCCTATGGGAGTGCGATAGAAAGTATGATATGCCTAGAGAGCTGGAATGATTTGGAGGTGCCACTCATGACCAGTATCATTGAAAAATTTATTGAGGATTTTAAAAATGTTTTGTTAGTTGCCTCAGCTTGGCCATTACCTTGTGGGAAATATGGACTGGAGAAGTAGTGATGGATATGGAGGCGTTCAAACATATTAGTCACATGTTGGTTTTCAAATGGTACCATGATCTGTAAAGATGGTGGATGGGATGCCGAAGTGGTAGACGATATGGTAGAGGATGAATTTGGATATTTGGACACCTGTTGTAAGGGTGAGCGGAATTGCTTCAAACCATTTTTGAAATATTCAGTTGGTGTGATAATGTACTTGTGTCCTTCTGAGGATAGGGGTTGATCTTACCAACAAGATCAAAAATCAAACAAGAGAATGACCATAGAGACGCAATGGGATGCAGATCCTACACTAGAGCATGAATCCAATTAGCATGTTGTTGACAGGGTAGGCACTTCTTTACAAATTTATAGGCATCATGTTTCATCGTAGGCCAGTAGTATCCTATTCTTAGGAGTTATTTGGCTAAGACCATCCCACTCATGTGGGCACCACAGATCCTAGCATGTACTTCTTATAAAGCCTGGGTGGCCTCATTTCTATCTAAACACCTAGAGAGAACATTGTGATAGCCCTGACAATATAGAGTATTGGCTACGAGAGTGTAGCTAGAAACTCTGTGAATGAGGTTTTGGCATTGGGTGTTTGTGAGGTGGGGGGTATGATACCATTTTTTAGGTAAGTATGGATGTCATGGTACCATGTGGACTGGGGACCAACCAAGACATATACCCTTTCAGAATCGATGTCTTCATAAGCGGGCACATGAAGTTGCTCAACCAAGAATTCATATTGTGTTGTGTCCCAAGGAATCTCTAGGAGGGAGAAAATAGTGGCCATTGCATATACAGTCTTATTTTGTAATCTAGGCACTTGGGTGATCTTTAAGTTTAGAAAGTGTTCTTTCATTTTTTCAAGCATCTCTTTGTAAGGTAACAACTTGTCGTCCTTTGTCTGAAACTCATCTAGGACTTGCTTGATGATGTGTTGTGAGTCCCCAAAGACATGTATTTCTACAATATTCCATTAGATTTCCATTATGAGCCCAATGATGAGTGCTTCATACTGAGAAATGTTATTTGTGTAGGGGAATCCTAATTTGAATGATTTGGGGATGTAGTCACCTTGAGGAGGGACAAAGAGTATTCCTGCCCCTGAACCATGAGCTGTGTAGGACCCGTCAAAATAAAGCTTCCAGGTTGCCTGTTCCTTGACCATGCATAGATGTTCATCTAGAAATTCCATGACCAAAGGATAGGCATCCACTAATGGTGCTTCTACTAGCTGATCCATGATGACTTGCCCCTTGATTGCTTTTATGTCTACATATTGGATGTTGAATTTGCTTACGAGCATTACCCATTTTGTCATGCAGCCTGTGAGAGTAGTCTTGGACAGTAGGTACTTGAGAGGGTCCACCTTGGAGGTGAGATTTATTGTATGAGTTAACATATAGTGGAAAAGTTTTTGAGTGGTGAAAACCACTTTAAAGCATGCTTTTTCCATAGGTGAATAGTTGAGCTCATACCGACCAGTGTGCGGCTAATGTAATAGATGGCTCTTTCTCTTCCATTGTCATCCAACTGAGCTAGAAGTTCCCCCAATGCCATAGTAGTTGTGGAGATATATAGAATGAGCAGATTTCCTAGTGTTGGTGGTACCAAAATGGGAGGGCTCGCTAGGTATTCTTTGATTTTCTCAAATATTGTCTAACAGAGTGGATCCCATTTAAAGTTGGTGTCTTTTTGCAACAGGTGAGTGAATGACAGACACTTATCGGTGAGTTGAGAGATGAAGTGATGTACAGACTCAAATTTCCTTGTAGACTATGTAATTTCTGGTGTTCTGGGTGGAGGAATTTTCATGATAGCCTTGAATTTATTTGGATCTATTTCTATGCCTCTTCTTGATACAATGAATCCTAGGAGCTTTCTTGATGTGACCCCAAAAACACATTTATTGGGGTTGATCATTAAGTCATAGTGGCCAAGTCAATCAAATATACACTCTAGTACATTTAGGTGATCTCTTTTTATTGACTTAGCAGGATGTCATCCACATAGTCTTCAAGGATTTTGTGGATCATGTCCTGAAAGATAACGGTCATAGCTCTTTGATAAGTTTCCCCTACATTCTTTAAGTCAAATGACATCATATTGTAGCAGAAGGTGCTCCAGGGGGTTGTAAATTTTTTCTTATGCTAATCTTCTTCTGCTATAAAGATCTGATTGTATAAAGAGAAACTGTCCATGAGAGACAACATATCATGTCCAGCGGTAAGGTCCACTATCATGTCGATATTTGGCAGGGTGAAATCATCCTTTGGGCATGCTTTATTAAGATCCCAAAAATCTGTGCATATCCTGATTGATTTTTCTAGCTTGGATACAAGCACCATGTTGGAGATACACTCAGAATAGTCGATGGTGTGGATGATCTTAGCTTGGAGGAGCTTTTCTAAATCTACCTTGACTAATAATGCTACTTTTGGATACATCTTTCAGAGCTTCTATTTTACTAGTTTGATATTTGGATCCACTGCCAGATGGTGTACTACTAAACCAGGTCTGATCCAAGAATGTGAGAATAGGACCATGCGAATTTTTCTATAGACTCCTGAAGTAGAGAAGTGAGAGCTAGTTCTTCACCCTCTGATAATGATGTTGAGATGTAAGTAATTCTGGGATTCTCCTCTGTGCCCAGGTTGATAGGTTTTGTTTCCTTTATGAGAATGGATAACTTCTTGGGCCTGTAATCATGGATGAGAGGAAGAGGAGGATATTCATCCTCTAGGAAGAGGAGGATATTCATCCTCTAGCACCTTAGAGAGGTTTTTACCAGTGGATACACCTTTTGTTTTTACTTCTTATGATAAGATAGCGCCCCAGAGGGGTTTTTGGAAAGAGATCCATTTTTTTCTTTTTTCTTTATATTCTCACTTTTGCAGCTGAAGACCTCCTCTACCCCAAAGTATGCCTTGGTATCTAGTTTTTAGATATGTGTTGAATTATACTCCCATTCAGTTTGTTGTTCTGTTTCGCCCATGAAACTTAGGAGCGCATCATCACTTTGGAATTCATCGATGTGTATGAGGCTTGGTTGGTCCTAGTTTATAAGTTTGGAGTGGATGAGGGGAAGGTCAATGAAGTTGATGGAAATTTGGCGGAGGATAGAACTGCCCAGGAAGGTTTCATCATCAAGGACATCATTGCAGGATCTCACAATTTTATCTTACGGGATGTCTTCAACTTTGACAATTTCACCGAGGGTATTATGATAGGTGTAGTTGTTTTCATTGGTTCCCCCAGTTGTGTCGAGGCCAAAACCTAGTCCTTGAATTATTCAAAAATGGGGAGGCTCAATGTGAGCCTTCATTCCACCCTCTTCGCGGCCAAAGCTTCCTCCTTGGTAATTCCACTTCTCTGTTTCTAGTTTGTGGGATTGTGGGTATTTATTTTTGAAATATCTAAGGAGCTTTTCATCAGTGGCATGAGGGTCCCGATATGACCACCTGTTGATGTTAGGTTCCATTTCCTTGCTATTTAGGATGCCATGAGACATGAATGTAGAGGATCCCAATTGTCTTGGATGTGACTCACTTTCTTGAGGCGATTCTTGATGGGATTGGCATCCTTGTGAGTTTGTGTCCATAGACAGGGCCCTGACTGTGAATGTGTCTGATATGCTATATTCACTGCAACGTCTATTGTTGATCTTGATAGTGGAGAGAGTGGATGAGAGGATAGTTTCTAGATCAACATAGGATCTAGAAGAACTGACAATGGAAGTACTGATGTCAATTCTGGGACAATGAGTTGAATGTGGGGCAGAACCTTTCATCGCATGACAATATGCAAAGTGTTGGGGATCTCCGTGGATTGTGATTTCAGTGCCATTGTCTGGGAATTTGATGCACTAGTGGAAGGTGGGGGGAATGGCTTGCATGGAGGGAATCTATGGGCGTCCAAGGAGGATGTTGAAGGGTAGGTCAAGATCAACAACATGGCGAATTATGTTTTGCATTGCTGGGCCCAATTAGATAGGCGGTGAGATGGTACCTTCAGATGTGCATTCTAGATTATCATAATCCTTGATGAGAATGACATCATTTATTATGTTAGCTTCTATATACCTAAATTGTTTGACAAATTTCAAAGTGCATAAATTGAGGGCTAAACCATTTTCTATCATGACTCTTTTGATGACAAAGTCTTTAACCATGACGGAGATGCAGAGAGGAAGGTTGTGGTTAGGTTTGACAAATGGCATGGATGTTGGTTTGAAGGAGATCCCATAGTATGTGGATAGATGGCCAACAAGGTTTTGGAACTGGGTTGGGTTGATGTCGTTGGGGACACATGATTCTTATAGAGCTTTATTAAGGATTTATTGGTGGATGGGCGAAGTGCAGAGGAGATCCAGGATGTAGATTTGGGTAGGGTTATTCCCTAGGTGTTCTAATAGATTATATTGTGTTCCAGCGGATGGAGAAATATTAGCACCTGTGACAGATATTCTTCCTCGGTGAGTGGTGACTACACACTCACTATCTACACCCTTGACATGAATTACATTGACCGATGGCTCTACTTGGGATATGAAACTGATGAGATGGTCATAGTTAATATATGAATTGGTATAGTCCTTTTTATTAGCATGATATCCTTATTTTCCCTTCCCTTTGTTTGAGTGTTGAGTGGGATTGGCAGGTCCTTTACCAGAGTTGTGTTCAGGAAACACATTTTGATAGATTTGTAGGCCAGTATTTGGCAACGGTTGGGCAGGAGAATCTACTGTGATTTCTTCATGGTTGATGAGGTCTTGGATGTAATTTTTTAGATTTATGCACTTTATGGTAGTGTTTCATTTAACACGATGGTAGTTATAATATTCTTTGTCTTTGTACCACACAGGTTTTGGTGTTGATTCATCAAAAAGTTATGTTTGTGGGTATGTAATCAGATTGGCCTTAACCATTTTATGGAAGATGACATCTATGGTTTCACCTAAAGGGGTGAATATGCAATTTTTCACATTCTAGGCTTGAGGTTTTGTTTGTCCATGTGGGACTAATATGGCATTTTTCTGATTCACAGGAGTTTGGTAGTTTGACTGTTAATTTGTCCCAAGAGGAGGGTATGTTTGTGCAACCTGTTGGCATGTGTTTTTCTGATATGAAGGTTTCTCATATGTAAGTGTAGGATCTTTTGGACTGGCTACAATGATCTAGATGTGTTTAGTATCTGTGGCATCATCAGTCATAACACTCTTGTTCTTATTCCAATAGCGGGATCGATCATTATTGGGTCTATCGTGATGAGGATCTTTGTACAACTTGATGGTTTCATTGTCGATGAGACCCTTTTTGAGATCCATTCCTTTTCCTTTGATTTCTTGGTATGTTTATAGATAGTTCATGTGGATATGGTGTGCCAGTTTGGGATGGAGATTGTCGATAAATATCTTTATCAAATGTTTCTCAGGAGGTTGGTATGACAATCTTGTGTTGTGGCCTTGCCACCTATGAAGGTAATTTGACAAGATTTCACCTCCTTTTTGCTTGGAGTTGCACAGGTCTAGGAGAGATAGTTCATTCTCAATGTGATGTGCATACTGGGCTACAAAATTTTTAGACAGTTTTGCAAATGTTGTGATTGTGTCGTAGGGGATTTTGTAGAACCACTCAAGAGCCCCTCCCAATTTTTTTGGGAAGACACACATGATAAAGTTATCGATGTATGCTACCTCTTGGTATACCCTATAAAATTCTTTAACGTGGCTGATGGGATCTCCCTTCCCCCTATATTTATCAAATTTGGGAGTCTCAAAATGTTTGGGGAAGGGCGTGGTTGTGATGGATCAATCAAAGGGATAGGGACACACCTCTTCGAATTTGAAGGTCTTGGTTCTGGTCCCTGCTCAGAGCTCCTCAAGAGAGTTCTTCATTTCTTCTCATTCTTGATTGACAGGTAGTGGAGTAGGTGCCCCCAGTGCATTAGAGTTGGGCACATGATATGGGTCAAATGAATTTGGTGAGTAAGGAGGATTCTGTGGGGGATATTGAGGTGTGTCAAAAGGGGATTGGTTGACAATGTAAGTGGTTTGTGAAGGTGGAAACTTTGGTCGAGCGAGGTATTGTTGGGGGATTGAAGGTAAAGTTTGATGTGGCTGTGATAGCTACTAATAAAAAGGTTGCACTTGCTGAGGTATTAGATATATTGGGCGAGCCTAGGTTAGACCCACATAAGATGGTTGCATGGAAATACTATTGTGCATGGGATATGTGAGTTGTGGGTGAATGCCCCCAGTAGAAGGAGCAAGGAAGTTGATACGAGAGGGGATGCTTGGTTTTTGAGGAGGTGGGATGGTTTGTGATGCTGCAGATGGAGGCATGACCAAATAATTGGTGTAGGTGGGTTGTTGTTGTTGGGTGGGTTGCACAATGGGCTGGAAGGTGATAAAGGGGTTGATGAATGGTTGTTGCACTTGGGAAGTGGAAGGGTTTTTACTATTGGAATGTATTGGTATCCCAAGTGCTTACAGGGTAGCTTGAGAATAGATCCAAGTGGATGATGAGGTGGCTTGCATGGTTTGGCCAACTTGGGAGGCTTACTGTGAAAGTGTTGGATTGGGTTGTGTTTGCGCAAGAGGTACTGGGACATTTTGTGGGGGTATAGCTAGTTGAGCATGAAAGGTGGGCCCTTATGGAAACAAGGTTTGGTTAAAGGCCCTCGTGGGTGGCATGCCTATAGTGAATTGTGGTTGCTGATGATGTGATGTAGGTATAATGGGTGGAAGGGATATTGATATTGAAGTGTTTAAATTTTGCATGACTTGTGGTTGCAAGATGGTTGGATGAGTGTTGATGGGTTGAGCAACGATTGATTGTATCTTGATTGGTTGAGCAATGATTGATTGTGTGTTGATTGGTTGAGGGCCAACCATATGTTATGAAACTTGGGAAGCAATGGGGTGTAACAGTTGGATAGTTGTGATGGTTGGATGGGTTGTGATGGTTGGATAGGTTGTGATGATGGAGGTGGAAAAAGGTTGGAGGCTAATGGCCCCATGATGGAGAATGACGTTGGTTGTGCCATGGTGTGTACTATGGGTTGAGTTACTATGGGTTAGAGGAAATGAGGTATGTGAGATGTAACCTGGGATGTCCTTTAAAGTGGTTCAACAATTTCTTCTACCACAGGATGGAAAAATTCACCTGGAATGGTTATAGGTCATGGAATCCGTGGTGGTAGGAGTCCAGGTGGTACTTGGATTCCTTCATGCTAAAAGTTGGCTAGGCTGGTGTGGCTTTTGTGTCCTATAATGGCGTTGAGCATATGCGCATGTCCAGGATGACTCATGAATGCTTTCATGGAACTTATAGTTAGAATCTCATCTGGGTTATCCCATATGTGTTTGTTTGGTGCTTGGTGTTGTGGATCGAAAGTCGCCATGTTGTTGTTAGGGTCCACTATCGGATTAGACGAGCTAGCAGTGAGATTTGTTCCATTTCCTTCCTCTTCTTGGATCGAGTTTTGGGTGGCATGAAATTGATTTCCTATAGAAATGCAAGATGCTAAGCGAGGTGTAAGATTCCTAGGTGACTAATGATGATGGTGCAATGATATTGGGACTTGATGTTTTGGATGATGAGTAAAATGATGGGGGTGCCTTAAGGACCTAAAAATGAATTGGTGTAACAAAAGGATTATGAGTTGCCTTCCCTAATGAAAGCTTAAATGGATGTGATTGTGTAAACCTAAGCTAAACTTGTGGTCTTTAGAGGACAAGATTCAATGTCAATGTAACCCAACCTTTTGATTAAGGTGATGAGGCCAAAAAGACAAGATGGGCTAGCCTAAACAATGCTTAGTCAAGGGAGCCTCCTGATAGATTTTTGATAATATATGGGTACTATGCAAATCAAAAGGATATAACACCAAGTGAAGGGTATGTTTTTTATTTTGATTCTTTTTGGATGATGTTAGGATAAGGTATGGATTAATGCGAGGATGATGTTTGGATTAATTGGATTTTTCTAGATTGATTGGGTGATGCATTCCTAAGAATGGAGACTAAAATAATTGTCCTAAGATGCAAGCTGAATGAAATAAGAAGAGGAGTAAACGGGGATGTTGTGATGTGCTAGCTAGTCGTATTTCTCAAAGTTGACAAAGGCACAGTTCAAATGATACTTGGTCATGAAACTTGCAAGCTTGTTATTGTAGATTACTTTGTCGTATTCCTCATGTGTGTGAATCTCTTGCTTGATGGAATCAAAGATGTGTTGGTATTTATTGGTTTCATGAGTGGCGATCTTTTATTCTTTGTATACTAAAGGTAATTGAGTCTTGACTTTCTTGTATTTTTTGGAATCTCACATGTCCCAAGATTGAATGTTTGTATGGTTGCACGTGTGGGTTTCAAATTCTGTAATCGAGATTCTTCAAACAAGTTCTTGAGAATTGTTTGTTTATTGACAAGGATTTGGTTGTATGTGTTCAATGGAAAGAACAAGTTTCAATCATATATCAAAGGCATTGACTAGCTAAGTATACCTTGATTCCAACGGGAACTTTCATGTGTCTAAAAAAAATCCAACAAGGGACAAAGCAACCTTATAGGATACAGGCAAGTGTGACAATTTTGATGAATATAAAATTTGTGTATGTTCAAGTCACCAATGTTTTAAGAACAATCAAGCACATGCCTACCTAAGGAAATTGGCTTAGCTTAAAAATATTTACCCACAAATGTAGGTACACACACAAGAAATAATCAAAATACAACCATCACCAAGAACACAATGGCTCATGTCATAACGTCGTATTATCTGACTCCAAACGCTCAAGGTGGCATGAATGTGTGAGTGATCTTGGGGAGGTTACTATCCTCTTTTCACAAATATTATCAAACTTTCAGAGGTGAATTAGGTGGGCCTCTACTTTAACAGTTCTTAGTATGGATCTTCATTTGGTTATGTCCTTTGTGTCTGTGCAAGCGCGATTGAGGCATATAGCCCCACAAAGCACCTTGGCACAAGTAGTCACGTGAACATGATTGAGACCTTGTGACCCTACTTTGTGTTAGGTGTGAGCCAAGTATAAGCTCAAATGATATCTGACTCCTGAAGCTTTGGCCCCAAAGAGTAAATTTTTTTTAACGTGAGTTGGAGTGGTGTGGCTTACACCTCGTTCTCGCATGGGTCATTCTTGGGAGATTTTTCCTCAACTGGAAGGCCCAATTAAAGGATTAATTTGAAAAACATGGATTGAAAATGAAAGGAGTCTAGATTTATGATTTTCCCACAAGGGGAAAAGCACATATCCAATGTTGTTTTCTCCCAAATACATCTAGTAGATTGTTCCTTCCAAAGGTTACTTTCTAAGTGAAATATCAAATGCGTCTAGGTTTCTGATTATCTGATAAAATACAAGAGCATACTCCCCTATCACTTAATAAAACACTACAAGTGAACCTTTCTTAAGGTGCCTAAGAAAAAGTTAAGGAAAACACAATGTTTGTTTGTATCCCCTAGGCAACTTGCAAGACACAAAGTGAGTAGTCTAGTGTTTTTCAAAGTCTTCAAGAAACATCCTAAAATTATAACTATTTGTAGTTTGAGATTTTCCAAATCTTTTAAAAGCGATAAAGGTGATTTGCACAAAGAATTTACAAAAAAAATAAATGATTTCATTAGCGTAAGATATGAGCTTTTGAAATTGAAAATGAAAGAGTAAATTTAAACATGTGCACCAAATTTTTCAAGTGGAATCTGAATTAATATCTTACAAATATGAAAAGGGCTCCAAGTCAGATTTCCAACTCTTTTTGAATCGTCAAAATCAGAGCTCATATGTGAAAGTTATAGATTTTTTTTGTGATAGTGTCTTTGTTTGCAGGCAGAGCTGCCCATGTACAGGTAGAGATGCATGTCTATCGAAGCCACCTTAGTAGAAGCAGAGATGCAAGTCCATGAATTGATTGTGTTTTTGAGAAGAATGGAGGAAATTTTGATAATTTTTAGGGACGTAGGTCCCACCGGGCATTCCATAATGTGTATGAGGAATTCTTAATCCCTAAAACCTGTTGGGAGCAAGCTCAAACATGAAAATTTAGTGGGTTAGCACATAAAATTGATTGACATCATGAAATAGAATGCAAACAAAAAAGAAACCAAATAACATCAGATTAAACATGAAACAAGTAAGCATCCTATTTAACTTGTGTGATTTTCTCAAAATATGGAGTGTGGATGTGCTCTCTCAAACACAAATGAAGGAGGATCCCCAATACGCTGCATATGTGAATGCAAGATTGGAAGAGAAGGAGGAATTCAAGAACTAGTATGAAGAAACTAGTCTCAAATCCACCTTGAAGATGATCTAAAACTATGGAATGAGATGAAAGACAATAAAGAGACTAAGATTCATTCACTAATTTATCCTAGCATATGATTTCTAAGTACTTTAAGAATTGAAAATAAGCTAAGAACATGAAAATACCAACGCAAATTCTAGAGCTATTTTAGCATGATAACAATGCAAATGTGAGAGATGAAATGCAAGAGGAGAAGGCCTCTATTTATAGATTTTTGGAGGGAAGAGAAGGACTTGGATGAGGTGGCACCTATGTGGAATCCACATATGAGCCACATAAGGGACACATGGGTTTGTAAAAGAGGTCAACTTTAGCATTAAATGCTTTGTGAGGCTCAAGATTTGCAAGTGGGGGACAAAGGTGTAAAAATATGGTTGGGGGTTAAGGGTATTTAAGCCTGACAAGTGGAGAGGGATTTGGGAGTTAAGAGAAAGTGACATGAGTTTGACTTGAGGATTGGCTTAGGGTTCTTAATCTATGGATTATGATTGTGCAAATTCTTAAGGGGTAAAGGGCAAGTGGGAGAATTAGGAGGATGTGATGGGGGGAGAGAGAATGAGTGGAGGGAAAAATTAAGTAATGGTATTTACTTAATTAAGAGAGGTTAGTATGTGTGAAGGGGTTGGTTTGAGTTAGAACTATGGGTTAGGTGGTTGAAATAGGTTAAGTTAGGGGTTAAAGTTAGGAGCTATGTGCTTAAATTGATTAAATAGGTTTTATTTAATCAAAATGAAAAATTGGGAATTAATTTAAATGGGCATATTATATTCATTTGAATTAATAGAAGAAAAGGGGAGATTTAATTAATTATCTGGCTATGGGTTGTCATTAGATAATTAATTTAGACTATAGTTAATTAATTAAATTAATTAACTAGTGGGATGACATAAATTAATTAAATATTAAATATTAAATATTTAATCAATAATGCCCTAGGAGGGAACTAAATTAGATTACGAATCTATGTAATTGGATTTAGGTGTTTGCAATGACAATGAGGAGATGCAAAATCATAGTCAATACACTAAATCGAGTGAAACCCTAGAAGAGTGCTCATGCAACCATACTTTAGAATTTTTCCTTTCAAATTAACCCCTCAAAGAAACTTGCAGTCTATAAAAAATTTATTTAGGCATGCTCATGTTGTGGAATAAATTTTTTTTTGTCATTTTTTTACCAAAATATCGTCAAGGTAACTTTTTTATTTTTAGTATTAAAAATGATTAAATAAATAGATTTAATTAGCTTTTTGAGTTAATTTTGTTTAATTTACAGGGATTAATAATCCACCACAATTATCATATTTTTAATTTGTCAACGCTAATTCATCCTGATGATGGATCATAGAATGCGATAAAAAATGTTGATGCAAAAACTAACACACACTCAAAGACAAAAGAAACTATCATAATTTTATGGATTTTCTAAAATTGATGTAGTTTAATGCACCATAAATTTATCAAAACCCTTACTCGCCTCTTCATGAAAACTCTACTGAATAACAACCATAATGAATGCCTTCAGTGATGCCTCAATTTCCTCTTAGGATGAAAGCAAATTTATTAGGAAAAATAGAAAATAAGAAGAGTTAAGCTGAGGAATAATTGGAAGTTTGAGGGACAATCACAATAAACTCTTATAGGTGTACTCTCACCACTTGATCAGAGTTTATCATCTCTCATGAAGTAGATCCATGAGTGGTTGAATCAACACTTGATCAAACAAGAGGGAAGAAGAAAGATAATTTTAAATAGGCAAATCATCTAATACCAAATAAAAGAAAAAAATGAAATCTAATGTATCTGCATTGTTTATTAATCTATGTCAAACCAATTGCTAGGATTAAGGTGTCATCAACCTTGAAAATAATTGTATATTTTATTACTCTAATTTTAATTTTCATTTTACCAGAAGTGATGAAACTGGTCTATCAATAGTGGTAAATGAGCTCATGTAACGATAAATTTGCATTCACCATTTGGGCTTTAGGTTAATGACAAAATACCTAGGCATCCGCTTTGGAATCTTCTATTTTTAGATGTTTGGACAATTTAAGGTGTTGTAAGTGCATGTATGATGGTTATGACATATGTGATAATACATTATGATATCATTTATAAGATAATAATGCTATCTTGGTCTATAGGCCCCCAATTTGGTGAGATGCCTTATGACAACTATAATGCAAGTAAGTTAAGTAGTGAAACAACTTCCTAGCAAAAATTTTTAATAGATCTTTACAATAGTTATAGAAACTTAACAAAATAAACATCAATAACATGCATACGACAACATTAAGATTTACGTGTGGAAAACCATTTCAGGATAAAAATTGCATACTCTAAAAGTCACATAATATATTATTTAGAAACCAATAATAGATTACAATATACTTGTAGAGAAATCTTATCACAAAAGTATCATCAATGAAGATCTAGAGGTAGCTCAATAGCTATCAGACTCTTACAATACATAACAATAACCCTCACACACCTAATATATGGGAGATACAAAACATGAAACCATCAAACAGTATTACAAAACCATGAACTAAAACCACCTATAAAAGGTGCACAAAAATATCCATAGTTAGACCTCTAACCAAATGATAAACAGTTCAAAGTCACAGAATTGGAGGTAGCAAGGGTGATAACCCTCAGAAATTATAAAAATATGGGTTGAGGTAGAAAATTTTGTATACAATAATACTATATTGCTTCAATTCATTCCCTTCTCACATCTATTCAATACATATTTATAGGATTATTATCTCCTAAATTATAGGATAACTAGTATTCCCTCTTATAACAACTCATTTACTTAAACAAGTTGTTTTAACAACTTGAAATGCAATAATGTATAACCAAATACTTTCAAACCTAGAATAGCTATGCAAGTTATTATTAAAACTCACTTTTATTTCAACATACCACACAATATTATTATAATTGACCATACCAATAATATTAAGTTCTTTCTTAACGACTTAATATTTATTACACTTATGGTACTACTTTTAATGCCTACCTGAACACTAATTCCTAACCCCCCTTAGTGTGAACATGGGGAGAAAGTACATCACAATGCTTGATGATCACTTCAGTAGCCCATCAAAAATATTAGGTAAGAGTAGGGACATGCACAAATAATCATGTCAAGAAATAGTGGAACTAGCCTCACACTTAGTATACTTTCATCCAAGGATAGGTAAAAACATGTCTACCCATGGAACTGAGGATAGGGACTAACACATCTATACAAGGTCTTACATCAATTTTAGGTAGGGACAAACACATATATCCAAGAATCAAGGTCATCGACAGGGACATACTCTTTTTCTCACAACAATTATGATCAAAGAAAAACACATCCAATAATAAAAATTAACTCTTGTGATTGGGCATAAACATTTCCAATCACTACCATTACATATGAATGGGAAATAACACATCCACTCAAAAAAAATCAACAATAGTAATTGGGGATAAACAATTCCAATTACTTACATAAAAAGCTTGAACACCAAGCCCCTTTGTTGTTGCGTATGCAACCACCATTATAAATAATTTACACTATTATAACAAATGGTATGATATGGCCACCACTACCATCTAGAAACCAATGTTAGTTTTAGCCTTTTTGGAAAAAATAATTTTGTCACTAATACAATTAACGATCTTCTTGTTAGTGATTTATGAAAGGTGTTGAATGTCCTCCAACCTCCTACGCCTCTATCATCTAATTGGTTTTATACTTAGCAAATTTGACATTGAAACTCAATTTTAGAATGTCATAGTAAAAGGAGCCACATACAACCCACCTCCACTGATCATGGCCAACAAATCTATCAAGGTCAAATCGAGTCACAAAAAATAACTATTCCTACCACTATTATAAACACATACAAAAGGAATGATTCATCTATAGATCATAAATGAAGATGATCTACAAAATAATGAAATGACATGGATAAAGAAATGGTAGCCTACGAACCCAAGCGTATAGAAACTAATAAGCTGCAAAAGAATCCCCCTCTAGTTAAATAAGGTTTTGTCAATAACATGTTGCAGATCTTCTTTCAACAAAATTTGGTCACAACTAGTGAATGTCACCCAAACACAATCTTTCACATTACCGTAAATGTCACCTGAGGAAATAAAAACCTGATAAATGAACATAAATCTTCACACACACCTACATACTCTAATCCGAAAACTAAAAGAGTTATAATGATCTCATGTTCTAGCCCCTCTCATGAGAGAGTCAAGGTTGTCTTTTCTCTCATGCCAAATTAGAAACCATGGGCTGGGGCAAGAAATTTTGTTCATAATAATAATAATAATATATTACTTCAATTAATTCAATTTTTGCATATGTTCAATACATATTTATAGAGGTACTATCTCCTAAATTATAAGATAACTAGTATCACCTATTATAACCACTCCTTTACTTAGATAAGTTGTTCTACTGACTTTTAATACAATCATATATAATCAAATACTTTCAAACCTAGAATAGCTCATGAGTTATTATTAAAACTCATTTTTATTTTAGTATACCACACAATATTTTTTTTTTTTAAAAGGTGGCAGAGCCACTTGATATATTAATATTATAATAAACTGGTTCAAAGAGCTCACGGAGAAAAGAACCAGAAAAAAAAACTCCGATCATTGCTCGTATACATAAAATGAAGAATTTTGAAAATACACCAACCCCTGCTAGCCATAGCTAGAGACAACCAAAAGTATGAAGATCCCACTACGAATCCCTAATCCTAAACTACTGCATAAGCCCTTAGGCAGTACATTAGCCAGTAGACAAATACATCTGCAATAGTTACATATGCTCATAGGAAAACAAAAATCCCTGAGGCGTATTGCAAAATTTGATATTACAAAGTGATAGCCCATAGATTGGAAGAACCAAAAAACCACTGCCTGTTGATAGACCACCATGAAGAGAAACCTGTAGAAGAAAAGAACTATACAGCAAGGTACCCTTTCTAAAATACAAAACTAACAACTACACGAAGAGAAAAATCCAAAGAAACTCACATGGAAGCATTCCTGCAAAACAGAACAAAAAAATCCCTGCAAAAACTATTAACCTTCCATAAAAAATAGAGCAGTGTCACCACCCGCAACAAGAGGAGTATCACCACCCGAGCTGCGATTCAAAATAAGGTCAGGGATGGAATTAATAACCACCTCAAGAATATGTGAGGGAGTAGAAGTAGGTCTAACAGAAGCAGAGGATTCCTTAGCAGAAGTAGAGGGGTCAAACTCAAGGAGGTTGAGGATGGAAAAAACAACTTGATGCACACCAGTTACACATTCTTTAGTGAGAGAACCGTTGAACTGCTGGAGGGATATTTTAATAGGCCTAAAGGACTGACACTTAAGACCCTTTTTGATACTTTCAAAGACTATATACACACCATGATGATTAATGGCCAAGTGGTGATTAAAAATACCACCAATAAGGCTGACACCACCCCACAAGTCATATTTCTGCAGAGCCCTAGCAAGTTTATTCACCCCAAGAATCTCTGGCTTCACGTGGTGTGAAGAAATTAGACCCAAATGGAAAGGAGATTGCAAAAGATCACAAACATTTAACAAGAAAATTGACAGAGTTTGGGATGGTTAGATGATGCGTTTACCAAGCGGAAAAAGGATGTCATGGCCAATGATCCTCTTTATGCCCCGGCGAATGTGGGGACGATCACAAAAGAAAATTGTTGCCAACATATCATCTTTAACACACCCCACAAAATTTTGTTACCAATCTTCCACCTCAAAGAAGATTCTATAATTACATGGGTAACAGTCCATGTGGAGATCAGAGCAGGAAGAACAGACATCAATCCTAGTGCTAATACCCACCACCAAACTCGGACAACTAGACATTGAAAGGTAATGCAATAGCCAGGCCTTACTAACACTAGAAGAAGACAAAGACAAAAACCATCTCCCCAATCAGTTGAGAAAGAAGGAAGAAAGCAAAGTCAAAAACAAGAAATGAAGACGAACCCCAATGGCAAAAAAATGAGCGCAAAAACATAGAATATAAGGATAGTCATAAAGCCCCATGATAGCGCACAATTAAGCACAAGATATGAAATCCCATAAATATCACAAAGTACTGTCAAGAAATAAATGACCAACACATGAACAACAAATAGAGCTTGCCACATAAGTGTACCACAAACCAAATTAGCTCACATAAGATAGGAAAAGACCCGAGCCATCACATCACGAAATGCAAAGTTGGGAGAAACAGATATTACGCATGAGCCCAGCAACCCAAGATGACATAAGACAAAAGGATGACAATATAATGACCAACACCACATTGCAACAAAATCAAAAGTGCCACCATAAATCACAATGAGATCATGCTAAAAAATCCATAGGCTTACATGTGTCATGATGTACAGGTACATGTCTAATCACAGGCCAAACAAATTTAAGACAAAGCTTGGAGATGATGACCTCACCTTATACGAATAAGTGATATACAACCCAAGAAATGTCACACAAATTAACATGTAGATTAGAAAAATAAGTGGACATCAAAAATCACATAAATCAATAACCATCTTAATCATAATTCATCATGCATAATGTAAAGTAGTGAGAAGAGAAAAATTTGAGAGAAGTATCTCGGTAAAGCATCACCAAAATTCGTCGGTAAAGCCTCACCGAAATTCGTCGGTAAAGCATCACCGAAATCTATCGGTAAAGCATTACCAAAATATATTGGTAAAGCATCACCAAAATCCATCAGTAAAGAGAAGTCATAACCCAAGGCCAATCACAAAAGAAATCACCAAAATCCACCGGTAAAGCATCACCAAAATCCGTTGATAAAACATCACCTAAACCCATCGGTAAACGTGCTTGAATAACTTGATAGGAGTTAGAAGCCATAACCCAAGGCCAATCACAAAAAAATTAGATTGTGGAGATTATAAAAATATCTGGACACCAAAACCTACACAACCTAATAACCCACTTTAACATACTTCATTACAAATAATTGAAAGTAGGGGGGGAAATTATCAAGTGAACAATCATAAGAAAGGGTGTCAAGATGAACTTTGTCACCTCCCATATTTTCTAAATAGTCCGCAGGAGCATTACCTTCCCCGAGGGTATGTGAGATAGAGAACTTATGAAAAGAGTCAATGAAGGATCAGACTTGTTGCATTATGTATTTGAGCTGCCAATTGTCAATGCACTTTTTAACAAAAGTATTAATGATAACCGAGGAATCACCTTCAATATGGAGGCATAAAATTGAAAGTTTCTTAGCTAGCACTAGACCTTCTAAGAGTGAGATAGCCTCTGCCATATTATTAGTGTTATCAGAAATGGAGAAGGCCTTCAAAGCCAACACATGCCCTAAATGATTTCTTAAACAAGCTCCAATACCTGCAACACTAGGATTACCACGAGAGCAACCATCAAAATTTAATTTGATGAAAGGGGGCTGAGGAGGATGCCACTTGATCAAGGACCTATCAATGGGAACTTTCCTAATGTGAGGAAAGATAGGGGAAGAAGGGAGAGGCATGGATTTCCAAGAAGTTAGGATCTAACTATCCCAAGAAGAGAAGACAACATTTGGGTTAAAATGAGAAGTGAAAATATTATTAACCTATTCTGAAATATGCCTCTCAATGGTAGAAAGGACTAAAGAGGGATCATAAGTTGAGTTATGAAAAATCCTTTTATTTCGCTCCCAAAAAATCGACCAGATGACAGTGGATGGGATAATAATCCATAAATAGGCAAATGGGGATTGGGAGCACAACACTGACCAAGATTGGAAAAGATCCCATAAAGAAGAGGGTAGTGAGAAAGCCACAAACAACTTATTCATGACAAAATCCCAACAATGAGATGCAAAGGTGCACAAAAGAAACAAATGATCCAAAGATTCTACACTTTCCCCACACAAGATACAATTAAAGGGGGCACTAGTTAGAATCCTATTTTGAATAGCAAGCCAGGAAAAGGCCCCTGTTGTAGGTAACACAACCTTATTATAGTAGAAAAGAAATGTTTGATGAGAGCTGGACTGACTGTTCAAAAGTCAGATAGCACTATATCCCTCCTTAACTGAATACTTACCATCCTTAGCAGGACACCAAATCAGTCTATCATAGTTATTGGAAAGAAAAACTACTCTAGTGGAAAGGATAGAGTTGAAAATCCTAGCATGATCAGGAGAAATTGGAAGAGATGAGGGATCTTTCCAAACTGCCTTATGGGAAAAAATATCGACATGATCTACATAGTCCACCAACTTATCACCCCAAAATTGGGTGAAGATATTCATTACCTCAACAAGAGAAGTAATAGAGGAGAAGGGAGGGGGAAGCCATTCTAGGAGTCTGCCCAAAAAGACACATAATACCCACAATGGACTTGCCAGGACAACAATTTAATTACAACCTTCCTTGAAGAAATCATAAAATTCCACGTAGAGAAACCTAAGGGAGGATTAGAAATGGAGAAAATTCTACACGAGTTAGGGGAATCTAGATACTTAGCTTGCATAATATTATTCTAATTTATCACACTAATAATATTAAGTTGTTTTTCAACAACTTATAATTTATTACACTTATGGTACCAATATAACAGCTATGTGAACACTAATTCTTAACATCGTTCTCATTTATCAACAATAACCCTTTTATCAACAATACATTTTAATTACTACAAGGTTGAGACATCATTTTTACAACATGTAAGAGAATCTATAAGTGACTACTTTAAGCTCCATGGTGATGGTTTTTGTGGTAGGTCATATGGATTACCACACTCTTTTGGAACTATTATAAATGATAAAAAAAATCTAGGGTTTCAAGGAATTTTTTTCCATGTATTATCTTTTCTAAAATCGTAGGTTCTTGAACCATAGATCATTTGTTTCCTTTTTCATTTATTGTTATAATTCTTCATTGATTGGTTTTCATTGGTCATCGGTCACATTAGTCACATCTTAAGTTATTTTCTTTGTTATGTGACTAAAACTTGGGGCCTAGGACTTTTCTATTTCTCAATATTTCCATGAATCTAAGGGATTTACTCTTTTTTTTGTCGACATAACATTTTCTTTCATAGCCCCATTATTTCTAATGACTTGTTAATTTTGCACTTGCATTAAGGTTGCTTTAAGTCACTTTTTGATGTGTTAAAAGGTGGGCCATCAAATTATCCCAATCAAGTTTTTTGTGGGGCTTACATATTTACATGAGTGTCTATAGGCTCCACGTAGAACCCCAAACATGTGAGGCAGTGGATGATGTGACCAACTCTATCTTTTTTTATAGAAGCTCAACATTTACCCAACCTCTTGATGGGTTCTACCGAGTATATTTTATCTGACGTGGTAGCTATTTGTATAGTCAGAAAATGGAAGCACTTCCATTGTAGACTTGTTTAGCCTTCCAAGTAAGTGGTTTGGGATCATGACAAGCACCTTGAATGGGTTATTGATCTAGACCTGGCTTTCCCCCTATTCTGTTCCTCTTTCCACTTCTTTCTAGACTAATTTCTGCATTCTAGACTGCAGACCTGAGATTCTGGACTTCAAGGTCAGGGTCGACCTTTTGGTTCTATGTCGACCTCAACCCTAACCTAGGTCAAGGTCAACCTTGACCTTGACCCAGGGTTCAAACTTTAGGGTCTTGCAGTTTCTGGATGTCGGTCCTTGCAAAAGTTATTTCCCACTTTCGGTTCAGCTGTTTCGGGTTCCGAAGCGTCGATGCCTAAATTATATTTAATATTGGTCCTCTCCTAGGGGTAAAGGCCTTAATGGGAATTTAATTATCCTATTTCATCCTCCTTAGAATAGTGTGCCCTAGTTTCATATAAAAGGGAGCCTTTCTCCCCTCATTTTCTCTAAGTCCTCTATTGAAGCCTAAGCATCCTTGAGCAATTAAGGAGCATTATCAAGTGAAGTCCAAGCAAGCTAAGGAGCA
>MU225459.1:1709430-1730199 GCA_018584345.1 Thuja plicata | reverse complement strand
TCCAAACTTGTAATGGCTTTCTTTATCCTGCACTTGGTTCTATTAACTTACCTGTTGAACTTTGTGGTAAGGTTGTAGATACTACCTTCATCATTATTCCTACTTCTGATCAATTTCAAATCAAATTAGGTTTACCTTGGATAACTTTTATGCATGCTATTGCTTCTCCTATTCATAAATGTCTCAAGTTCATTTATAATGGAGAAATCAAAAAAATTAATCATAGTTTGTATACACCTTCTAGGCCTAGAGATTGTGCTACTCTTGATTTCTTTTGGCCTTCATTACCTAACTCATGTCCTCCTCGCCCTGATCGTCTCTTTCACTCATATCAAGCTTACAAACATCGCAAAATTATTGAGTTAAGTATGCCTTGGATTGACTCCAATCGTGGTCTTTTCCCTACTCCTGCAATCCTCCTTTATCCATTGCTACTAATAATATTGATCAAACTTCTACTGTTTCATTGCAACCTATTGAGAACCCTCCTATAGAACCTGTTTTCATTCCTCCTAGTTATCAACATGTGCCAAACAAAGCTAAACGTAACAAATCTGCTAATGAACGTTGTAAGAAGTGTAGAGTTAATGCTAGAGACCGTGCTTCTATTATTCGAAACTCATTGCCTACTTTCGACCAACCCATGCTTGATGTGTTAGATGTTAATATTCATAATGATGTTAAGATGAATGAGTATGATGATCCTATTCACATCTTGGATCCTATTTCAATCAACCTTGATGAGGAGGACACTCTCGATGATCCTATTGATCTTAGTGATGAATATGAGACCATTGACCTTGATAATGATTTACCTCATGATTTCAACTCAATTAAGAATTACACCTAGTATCGAGCATTGTGATTCTCAAGAGGATCCTTGTTTGGAACTGGCTATCATTCCTACTGTATTGGATATAGTCCCTCTTGCGAGTTGCCCACCTACCCTAAATGACATAAACCAAGATGGGGAGGGTTAGCAACATACTTGATTGGCTCATCCTTTATGGTAGCCCTTTTTGTGTTTGTATGTTGTATTGTGCTTCCCCCATAATGTGTTTTCTAAATGTTTGTTAGATTCTTTTATACGACCCTTGTTACTTTGTTGCTGCAAGGTGATAAAGGAATCAAACCTGTTGTACAAATTCCTCTATGTGTATCTTCATTCTTCTATATGTTGTTTCATGTTATGTTGTACTTGTGCTATTGTTTGTAACTCTTTTCCTTGTATAATCTGCTTGGATCTGCGACATGGTAGTACTAATTCTTTTTGGTCTCCATGTTGTGGTCCGAAATGATTCTTCTTCATAACTCTTAAGTTTCTTTCCTCCTTTGTGATTGTATTTCTACTTTCTTTAGGGAATGATGTCAATTCATTTGAAATAATATTATATTTCTATGTACATGTTATCTTATGATCATATTGACCCCACATTAGGTAGATCCCTCTTGTGTTCTTATGTATGTTTATGTTTTATTTCCCTTGATTTGTCTTCCTTTGGGAACATCTTGTAGTGGAAACGTAATCCGTAGAGTTGTTTATGTTTCCGTTATAATCATTGCTCCTGTTAAAGTGTTAGCAATGAATTTAACATGGGGGCATACACTCTACTCACTTTTTGCACACATGCACGTTCAAAATAGTTTTCAAACACTTAAAACTTTTCCCTTTATGGATTAAAAACTAATCCTTAAAGCATGGTCATTTTTTTTACTTTTTTTAGGATCTCTTGATCCCTCTAGTTTAAATTTACACGGATCTCTTGATCCCGCCAGTTTTAAATTTACAATGTTTTGATTCCTTTAAGAATGGATCTCCCTGATGGGTTGACTAGTGAGTAGCCACATTCACTAGGCAGTTCAACTCCACTTTTCCAGTTACGCTTTTGTGTGGTTCACAATGAGACATAAGTTCTCATTGGGCAAGATAATCACACCCTTTCTCTCTCTCCTTAACTAAGTGATGTCTCTCTTATCATGATCTTAGGGTTGATACAGACTTAATTCCCTTGGGGGCTTGAGGGTTTCTTTATCCCTTTTGGTTACAATAATTTTGTCTATTCTTTATGTTCTCCTTTACCAAGAGTTTGTGTTGAGCTCATACTCTTGCTAAAGTGGGGGCTAAATGTATAGTCAGAAAATGGAAGAACTTCCATTGTATACTTGTTTAGCCTTTTGAGTAAGTGGTTTGGGGTCATGACAAGCACCTTGAATGGGTTCCTGATCTAGAATTGGCTTTCCCCTTGATCTGTCCCTCTTCCACTTCTTTCCAGCCTGATTTCTGCATTCTGGACTGCAAACCTGAGATTCTGGACTTCAAGGTCAGGGTCGACATTTTGGGTCTATGTCGACCTCGATGCTAACCTAGGTCAAGGTCGAACTTGATGTTGACCTAGGTCAAGGTCGACCTCAACCTTGACCCAGGGTTCAAACTCTGGGGTCTTGCAATTTTCGGATGTCGGTCCTTGCAAAAGTTATTTCCCGCTTCTGGGTCAGTTGTTTTGGGTTCCGAAGCGTTGATTCCTAAATTATATTTAATATAGGTCCTCTCCTAGGGGTAAAGGCCTTAATGGGAATTTAATTATCCTATGTCAGCCTCCTTAGAAGATTGTGCCCTAGTTTCATATAAAAGGGAGCCTTTCTCCCCTCATTTTCTCTAAGTCCTCTATTGAAGCCTAAGCATCCTTGAGCAATTAAGGAGCATTATCAAGTGAAGTCCAAGCAAGCTAAGTATCAAGATTTGAAGTAAGAATTCATCCATCCTCAAGCATTCAAGCATCCATTTTCATGAAGGAGATCCATTGGAGGCCATTGAAGGATTCAAGCTACATAGTGCCCTTTTGGTGATCTATCCATCCACCTTCTTCCAAGCCTATTCCAAATCCAAGAACCTATTCAAGACTTGGTGTTGGAGATCTACAAGCAAGAGATTGCAGACATCCTACCATTCCACATTCTACATATTTGGTGTATACATACTTGTGGACTCAAGGATTCGAATCCTCCACAAGGACTTTTTCAAGCAAGGTGAATTTGTACATTTACTTTGTTTATCTTTATGCAATTTCAATTATACTTTGAGGTTAATTCCAAAACCAGGGTTTGACTAATGCAAACCCCTCCCCCCAACAAAAAAATCTCTTTTTCTTGTAGGTATAGGTTCAAGATTGCGGATTTGAACATAGATCTGGATACCCTTTTCGGCTTTCTTTCGGACTCCGCAAAAAAATTCTCTGTCGGACCTGTGCAGGTCAGGGTCAACATTATTGGGTCAAGGTTGACAGTTATGGGTCAAGGTCGACCTTTTTCATAAGACGACATCAGATCAAAAAAATATTTCTGGGTTTTGTTCGTCTCTGCTTTCTGGTTCCGGATCATACTTTAGTTTTTCTAGAAATAGAGTACAAACCTCAGAAAACAACATTCTTTGATCTGCAATATTTCAAGGTTGGTTCTTCTTCCTATCCTTTTCAATTACTTTAATAAATCATATTTACTTAATAATTAACAGAATTTAAGAAGGACATAAGTCTTTTCAATGAAGTGAAAAGTGTGTTGGCTTACTCTTTGATGATGCCAACTCCTAGTCATCGAAAATACATGTTTTAGAATCATCCACCTCATCCTTTTGCAATGCCTTCTATTCCACCTTATCTCATTTAGTTACCCACACTAGTAATTAAATTAATATTTTTTAATTTAATTTTATATAGCCCTTTTTATATTTTGTGGGACATTAGTACTTGTCCAACGGCTCCAATTTTAAATTTGAAGACCTTCATTTACAAGATAGTCAACAAATACATTTCACTCCTTATAAAAGTGTTGGATTTTGGTTTGAAGGAATCTCTTTAAGGTTTTTTTTTGTCTTTCATCACGGATATTATTTCTCATGGTCCTTTAATTATTCCTCTAAGAATAATAATTATTAATTTAGAATCCCCTTCCATGTCTATATTATGGAATCTCAAATATTTGGCTAAGTTAATACCTTTCCATGTAGCCATAGTCTCACCCATACTAGTGGACTTTCTACCTAAGTAGATTATTGTACATTCAATCAATTAGCCTCTACAATCCACTATTATTACCCCTGCACCTACATTTGTACGATATCCTTTGGAAAAAATGTCAAAATTACATTTCACTCATCCGATCTTAGGAGGTTTCTTGACAATGCTCTTCCTAAGATTCTACTTAATATAGTTGACCTTATTTAGATCATGTTGGATGCCCCAAAGTTGTTTTATCCTTATTTTTTTGCAGATTTGGAAATTCCTTAGAGTATCCATAAGTAGCATCATTAATGTTTTTCTTTATGTGGTATTTGATTGACATGAAAAACTCCAAGAATCTATGAAATATCATATTATTTTATTCTTTCCAAAGGCTCCAAGCCACCATTGGGGGAACCTTCTTCCATAAGTCCTTGATAATAATATAATTATAAGGATATAAGCTCCAAGAATCAATGAAATGTAGCATAGAGGAAGGAGAAACCTATCCACCAAAATTAGAGGCCTATTTAAATACCACACCTCTTGGGTAAAATGGGCAATAGAAGAAAATGTGATCAATGCTTTCACTTTCTTGACATAGAGATGATACCAATTAACAAATTGGAAGCCTATTATGTTCAAATTGTCAATAGTAAGGATATTATTATGAGTAGCAACCCACCAATAATATTTTATTTTATGAATAAGTTTGGGGATCCATACCTTCTCCAATTTAGGCTTTGTTATTTCATGTGATGAAGCTCACACAAAGATTAAAATAGCCTAATAGATAGGTTATTCCAAACCCACTCATTTTATCTCCCCTTATAAAAAAGTAAGCAATCTCCCAATTTTTAGTAATATTTTGAATATCTCTTTCCCAAGTAGCAAACAAGCCATTAACAAGTTGTCTTTGGTGGAGTAGCTCCTTAAGGTCTTTCCACTTAGGTATTTCTTCTCCCTATCTAATATAAGTCTAAAAATTCTCTCCCAAATTTCTAGTTAGGAATTTTTTGAGGCCATTGATTGAAACCACAAAGTTAAGAGGGAAAATCTCCTACCCAAACATCCTCTCAAAATATAGTGTTCTTATGATTCCTAATTCTTTTTCTTAGACCCTATTTGGGAAGATTTCTGATTTTAAGAATATTATTCCAAATAGAAGATCCATGCCTAAGGTTAAGAGCATGGAGAAAAGTACTTTGGTGAGTACTTTCTCCTAGATAAGTAAAGACATTATAAATTTATTTTCATTTCCCGAACATAGAAACTTTATTTATATTTTTCCATCTTGTTTGCAATAGAAACATATATTTTAAATAGATAAAGATAATACACTGGAATATTTTGAAGGAATTATTTTAAGAGTTAAACCTTGCTAGCTTGGCTTAGAATTTTTCCTTTCTGTCATGCTAACAATTTTTGAAATCTTTCTATGATTTTTTTCCATTAAGAGCTATTAGGATATTTAGATATCAAAGGGAGTCCCAAGTGGGAAGCAAGGAGAGAAATGGATTGAAACCCTGGAGTATCCATAACTCTCTGCTTGATAATAAAATTAATATTGCATAAAAAAATCTTTCTTTTATTATAATTGATGTGCTGACCAAAAGTTGTTGCATAATCATTTAGAATAGATTTCTAGTGCCTAGCTTCCACAATAGAGGATTCTCCAAAATTAATTATGGTATCATCCAAAAACATTTGGTGAGACTCATGAGGTAGAGAGGAGGCAACCCTCACTCCTTTTATAACTTTCCTCAATCTAACAATTTTTTACAATTTCTACCAAGCACCTCAGCCAACAATATGAAAATATAGGGGGATAAAGGATCACCTTGATGCAGACCCCTTCCACAAGAGGAGAATACTCTGGGAACACTATTGACTAGCATACATCATGAAGGTTTAGTTACACTAACTAATATAAGCTTTGAAAATCTTCCTTTGGATCCAAGTTTTTTTAGGACCTCCATCAAAAAAGGCTAAGGCGCCTTATCATAAGCTTTAGAAATATCCAATTTTAGAAACATCCCCAACTTCTTGTTAAATTCCATTAATTATCTCATGGGTAGTAAAAGAAACATCCATGATGTGTCTTCCAAGTGAACAAACCCTTTTTGATTCTATGCTATCAACTTGTGTAAGAAAGATTTAAGACTATTAACTTATCTTAGATAGGGTTTTATAAATAGTATTGCATGTTCTTGTGGGTATGAAGTCTTGCATACTTGGTTGAAAAGTCTTCTAGATCTAAAAAAATCGCTCATCATAGAAATCGAATCCTAAAAATATTGGAAGAATGTAGGAGGGAACCCCATACAATCCAGGGGATTTGTAGGCTCCAAAGGAGAAAACATTAGCTTTTAATTCTTCCCAAGTCACAGGTTGTAATATTTCCTTGAGGTTTTTCTCTGTGTCTAATTATGGGATAACTTACTTTTAGCATCTCCTTTATCATTAACTACCTCTCTTTGCAAATTAGAGATAAAGGAAATAGCCTCCTCTATTGTTTCAACCTCTTTTATCAGAAGTACATCATCATTCTTGATAAGATTTCTTATTTTTCTCCTACTCATGTGTTTCATGGTAGATTGATGGAACAATTAAGAATTTTTATCTCCTTCAATAAGTCACTGAATTTTATAATTTTTCTTCCAAAATACTTCTTCGTCCTTAGATGACTTAGCCCATTAAGCACGAAGCTCCCTTTCCTTGTTACAAATTTCTGCATCTCTGAGTCCTAGCTCTATTTTATCCTAAATTTATTTAAGGCTTTAGGATAGAGCTTTCTTTTTTTGAAAGATATTTCCAAAAGATATTCTTTTTCCATCCATTAACCTTTTATTTAACTCTCTTGGGATACTAAGAAACACAGTACACAGGAGTACCTTAGCATGGAATATTCTAATATTCTTCCACAATTTTCCTAAAATCAAGGTGGTAGGTCCACATTATATCATATCTAAAAGGAAAGGGGCCCCAAATAAGAGTATCCTCTCTCTAAAGAAGAATGTCATTGTGATCTCACCTTTTTCTAGGGAGGGCAGTCAAGGTCAGAGAAGGGAGAATATTCCATTATTTTAAATCATGAACCTGTCAAGCTTGACTTGAATAAAATGATCCCCTTGTCTTCTATTGCTCCAAGTAAACTTTGTGCCTCTGATATCAATGTTCATTAGTCCAGATAAAGTACTTAAATTAGCCAGATCTACCATACTTTTTAAAAAGTATTTAAGGTGTTCAAGTTTCATTAAAGGATAGAGAAAAGAATTGGAATCTCCTCCAACCATCCATTTTTCCATCCTACAGCTTGCAATAAGATTAGTTAAAGAGTTTTAGAGTTTAGCTCGTGTAGTTTTGGAATTAGGGCCATAAACATTAATTAAGTTCGAATGTTTCACAAAAAATGTATTTTCCTTAGCAACAACTAAACTAGTTTTATTACTATTAGATCTAGAACACCTTTTAACCTAGCAAAATTCCATAGAGCAAGTCCTCTTGTGGCTCCTTCAACATCACTAACTAAAAAAGTAGGACTTAGCCATATATTTTTAACATTTTTTTTTTTCAAAAATCACTTCCTTCATCTTGGTTTCTTTAATCATAAGGATATCCACTTCATTTTCCAAAAGATGACACTTAGGAAAATGTTGCTTGTATGGGCTATTCATACCCCTTATATTATAAGGAAAGATCTTCATCATAAAGGAAATCCAAGCAGTATCCACTAGATACTAAGAAGGCAGGCCAAAGCCTATCATTTCTTTTTAGTTTTAACCTCTGATAATTTATCAAGGTTTTGTTGCTTTCTAATTTCCATATGTCTTATTGTGTCCTTAGCTCTTCAATATTTTTGGAAGGGTTGTCCCTTTTTCTTTTCTACTCTTGCATCAGGTTTTTTATTCTTTCTTGTTTACTTCCTCTTTGAGTCCATTCCCCCTCTAGGTTCCCTTCTTTAGATTTTAACTTTGGGGATCCAAAACCTAAAAGTGCCAAAGAATTTTTCATATCTTTGCTTTCATTAGAAATTTTTTCTCAGAGCCTTCTTCATTCGTTTTATCTACATTTTTTTAATATTTTGGTTTCTAAATCTAGGGAAACCAACAACTCGCCTTCTTCCATATCCTCAATTGAGCATATCTCCACTTTTTGCTTCCATGGTTATGAGGGGGTTTTTAATTATGCTATTAGAATAGAAACAACTTCTTCACACTGTAGAAAATCATTTTGTAGTAATCCTTTTCTCCAAGCTTCTCTAATAGTGGTAGTTGGTTCTGCACAATGACTTGCCTTTTAGGAGAGGGAGGCATAGAGTTAAGATCTCCAACCTTTAGAATACTATCTTGATAGAGCCCTCTAGCCTACTAATTTCATTAACAATTGTCTCCTTAGATCTTTGTAGACTTCTAGGAGCTTCATTTTCTTTTATAGTTTCTTGTCCCTTATTATAACTTCCAAGTTTCTGTCATTCCTATCTTTCTACTTTGTATCCTTCTTTCCTTCCTCTAAATTATTTTTCCTTCTCATTGTATTTTTGCATTGACTTAACTTTAACCTCTACATACTCAACCCTTTTCAAAATAGTATTAGCTTTAGGCTTCTCAGTATCTTTATTTTAATAGGGTTATCATTAACTAACTCATTTTTCAAAGGCATAAATTACTTTTTTTTCCCTCAAAACAAATGCATAAACCTTATTATTATGCTTCTTGCATGCATCACTCAAATGACCAAATTTATTATAGTTTTGACAACAATCTTCCGAATTTAGATTTAAAAGCTACTAAAGTTGGAAGAACAAAGTTTACAACTACATTAACACAAATTCTTGCAAAAATCAATTGCAATTTTTGTTGTGTCACCTTATTCACTACTGGGAGGGTACCAAAAGAATTAGCATTACCTCTGAAAATATTAAAATTCCAGAAATCCAAAGGGAGACCTAGAAGTTAGACTTAGGTGAGCTACAAAACCTAGGTCAGATCAAACCCTAATTTCCACTTATAAATTGAAACATTTTTTAAGCCATTATCAAAAGCCCACTACTCCTAGTAAGATTCTTAATAAGATCCTCATGAACCACAAATCTAAACAAAAATAAACTATTAGCCATTGTTTTTATTGTAACACTCCCTTTTAATTTCCAAACCACATCAAGCCATCTTCTAACATGATCAACATTAGGGTAGAAAGCAAGAATATTACCAATTAAGGAGAGTTTATGCTCTTCTATTATATTTTCCATTAGCTCATTTAGAATGATCACCTCCGAACCCTCCACCAAGCATGCAACTAAAGAAGGAGTTTGAAATTTGAAATGATGCGAACTGGTTATGGAACAGAGTGTCTGCGAATTGGAAGAGGTTTTCAAGAAATTTGATGCGAACGGGGACGGAAAGATCTTTCAATCTTTGTGGTGTTTTTCTAAACATCTACAGTCAAACAGCTCATGACCCTTTTATGCAACTTCAAAAATGTCCATACATTGTTCTAAACTCTCCAGTTACTATCAAAGGTTGTCGAAATTAGCTTTACACCTGTAGATGCATCCGCTTAAAAGTTTATAAAACCTTAAATTATCAAATCCATTTTCTGCCTGTTTGCGATGATAGCTTTCCTGAGACCACATGTCTGCCAATGTTTGTCAGGCATTTAGTTGAGGGCTTCTAAAGCCTTTTTAACATCTCCATTTTTGTGCAGATTATGCGGTCATGGAAACCCATGAGATCACATTTTATAAGGCATCTTGTGAAAACAGTTCACATGCCTTGTTTGTCCTTACGCATTTTGCATTCATATCTGCTGGGCATTGATGGACATCCAAACCCTATACATACTCACACTGCCGCCATAGGCCAAACTGACATCTTAAAAATTTTACACTGTGGAAAACAAAGTGCCTCCCCATTCGTGTCACCTTGAATTCTCACAGAGCAGAAACCGTAAAATTTCTTCCCGTTCTTCACCTTCATTCACCTTCAATATTCACAGAACAGAAACCCTCAAATTGGGGATTGAAATTATAATTAAGGCCATAAAGTTCGGTAGTTTAGTTATTAAAATATAATTAAGGTCTTAAAATTCAGTAGTTTAGTTTTCTAAATATATTTCAATTTCTAATAACAATTCTTCTTGATACTGATATACACATTTTAGAATCGATACTCCCATTAGAAATAGCTGGCACACGGATGTGAAATCCAGTATTGTCATCTATTGCGCAACCAAACACAAAAGATGGATTGTCTTTGTCATCTTCCATCAACCAAATGATCCAAACTATCTTCCAAATACACAAAACTGGAATTTCAAAACCTTATTTTGAGATAATCAGATTTTAGGCCCCATTTGTTTGGGGAATTGGAATTTGACTCAAAACCTTATTATCTCATAATAAGGTTTTGAGATTCTGGTTTTGCATTGTGGGAAGATAATTTGGACTGTTTGGTGGACCCCGAAGACGAGAAAGTTTTGGGAAGATGAGACAATTTTGGGGACATGAGCCAATAAAATAGAGCAATAAAATACCATAACCAGGTTTTCAAATGAATTCCACCTTTTAGATGGAAGTTGCAAATTCTTGTTTTTTGAGTAAAATTGGAAGATCAAATTTATATTAGGGCCCGTTTGGTAGCAAGATTTGGACCGGAATTGGCATTATCTAATTCTGGATAATGCCAAATTCCATGTTTGGGTCCTTGGAAAAAAATTGAATTGGAATTCCGAAATTCTCATTTTGCCCGCAAAATGGGAATATCATCTTCCACCTAAATAGGTGGAATTGGAATTTCGAATTCCAATTTCAATTTTTACAAAAGCAAATTTAATATTTCGTGGGATCCGTGACTATAAAGATGTATATTATATTGCTATAAGCATGTATATATACACACATGTGTATATACACACGTGTGTATTTACACATGTGTATATACACACATGTGTATATACACATGTGTGTATATATACACACATGTATGGTGTGTGTATATGTGTATATACACATGTATGTATATGTTTGTATATATACACACATGTATGGTGTGTGTATATGTGTGTATATATGTGTATACATGGATACACACTTGTATGTCTATATGTATGGTGTGTATATATGTGTATATATACACACATGTGTATATGTATGTATGTATACATAAATGTGTGTATATGTGTATACACACATGTGTGTATGTGTGTATATGTGTATACATGGATACACACTTGTATGTGTATATACACACGTGTGTAACACACACATGTATGTGTGTATAAACACACGTTTGTATGTGTGTATATGTACACAAATGTGCGTATATGTGTGTATATACACACATGTGTGTATGTGTATATATACACGTGTGTATATATATACATGTGTATATACACACACATGTATGTATGTATGTATACACATGTGTGCATGTGTGTATATATACACACATATATACACACCATATTCAAAAAAATTACAAAATAAAGAATTAAAATTCCTTATGCATCTTCTCATTCATCTTCTGGGTGAACCAAACAGGTCAGACCATATTCCGGATTTCATTTTGAGGATAAGCATCTTCTTGAATATGCAGCATCTTCCTGAATTGACCATATCTAGGATATGGTATTCCATCACCCAAACGGGCCCTTATTATGGTTTTCACAGTTTCCAATGTAAGCAACCAAACTAAAGATTTAGAGCCAAAATCAGGTTTTCTCTCCCAAATTCCAATTCCACCCCTCAAACAAACGGGGCCAAGGTTTTCTCAACATTCATAAACACAATCCTCAGCTAGTCACGCGATGACTGTAAATTCTTAGTTTTGTAGCTATTTAGTCAAATAGTTTGCTTGAATATTGGTTGCTGTGAATCTGTGAATGCTTTATTGGTACAATAGAAGTTCAATGCCATAAATGTACAAAATTCTAAACAAATAAAAAATCTGGAACTCACACCTCTGTAGTTAGGAAATACACAACAGTGGGCTTCATCAGTAGGATTTAAACACGTTCTATCAGAACCAAACTCGATGATATTGGACTAATCAGAATAATCTTATTTGAAGATCATTAACAACAATAAATTTGAGATCAACATCATTGCAACTTTAGCATCCAAACATTGTGCCTTCATACCAGCAATGCACACTACACCATACAACAACACTCATACACTCAACACAACGATATCCGATAGAGTCATCCCTATCATTGCATCTGGACTTTACATGGGAGGAGATCGCCATGATTCTTAAGGGCAATATCACATTTGTAGATACATTTCTGAGTTGCTCTGCAATATAACAATAGTATCAACAATGATATATACAACATGCCACCAGCACATAATCACAATCTCATTGGCGATTCACTTAGCTCAGCTCCACAACTGATCTCATTCTGGTGTTGGTTGATCACTCTGCAACATCAGAGAGAATAATTTTACGTGGTGCATACTCTAAGGCATCAACACCATATACTCGACCATTGTTGCGACTCTTGAAGACATCGAGCCCACATATACCAAAACTATCCAACATACACAGAAACACTTCCTCTGAGCATCATTAATAGAGGTAATAATACATACATATTTGCATGGAGATCTAAATTAACCAGGTCATATCTGCGATTCTCCAATAATTAGGCATCCAATTCAGAGACAGGCTCTGCAATCTACCAATCTTTTTACCACCAATATAACACTTTCGGCCTTCGTTTCCAACCGACTAGAAGCGTGGCCACCGGCTACAATGACTACAAGTTTGTTGGGAAGATCATAATTTCTAATCTGGTTGTTGCACCTCCACATTGCATTACTTTGTAGTTTGTGGTTGAAACGTGCAAGATTATATCTCTCGCATTTTGACGCTACGTGCTCTATCATCTCTGCAGCGCAATTGTTTCATCGAATCTGCAAAGTTTTGAGACGAAAAGTTCTAGATTGCATCTTCAATGTTATCCCAATCTGCACCTCCATTCTTAGCAAGATCATTAAGCCACTCAGACCTCAGCCGCTCTGGAAACGAACCATAAAAAAAATAGTTTTATAGTTATACATAGTAATAAAAATACCATCCAAAATACAAAAACCATTCAGATTCCCAGAAGTTCGTATCCACTGTGATACTATGTTGATTTTAAAATGTTCGTTTAATCACGGAAAATTATTTTCGCTTTCAACCATAGACAATACACTATTGTATCCCTCGATCATCTTGGTATATCAATTTGCACTTGTCTTCAAAAATTATATCCTTAATGAATGAGATTACACGAGGTGCCCTTTTATCAAGAGACACTACTCTTCCAAATTGGCCCCAATAATTATAATAATATAATATCACTAGCACTTGCACCAAAAGAAGGTGCAAGGGATAAGCCGATAAGTTGTTGATGTGAAAGCACAAATGAAGGTCTACATATCAAAAAGTAGAGTATTTAAGTGTCATTCTACGAACAAGTATCATTGTAGAAGGAAGTCTTGTACATAGTTGCTCCCTAATTACACACAATATGGATTTCATTTAAGTGCAAGAAACAATATAACACAATATAGAAGATATGCAATAGTGGAATAAATAGGTCTTTGGGACTATGAAATTACCCCATAACATTACTCGCAGATTTTGTGGAAGTGGACACAATCAAGAAATACATACTACCTCATGGCTCATTATTAGATTGATCAAAATGCATTAGAAGTCCATTGTATTTTTTTACACTGTTTAGAAATAATTGATATATTAAGAAAGATAGTCAACCTAGAAAGTTTTCCTTGATTGCATCTTGGTTGAATTCTCGAGTGTGTTACCTAGGATATTTTCATAATGTTACCAATGGAAATATCCCTAAGAAGAAATATGGTCTCGTGGATTCCAATGATTGCAGGATATGCATAGAATGAATTTGTTGAAAGGGCTTTAGAAACTCTCAAGGAAATGCAAGTAGGTGTAAAGCATGATTCAACAACCTTTTCCAACATCCTACTTGGCTATGATAAAAGGGGAGCCTTGGAACAGGGTATGGACATGTATGGACATCCATCAAAGTATAATAGAAGTTGATTTTTTGTCAAATACCATGGTTAGAATTTCTCTAGCATAATTGAAGGTCAAAATGCTTTGCTAGATATGTATGAAAAATGTGGAAGCACAAAGCATGTGAATTTTTTTCTAGAATGCCTCTAAGAGATGTCATTTCATGGAATGTAATGATTGCAAAATTTGTAGAAAATGGATTTCTTGAAAAGGCTTTAGAAACTTTCAATCAAATGCAATAGGGAGGTATAAAGACAAATTATTTTATAGTTTCCCCCTTACATGTGTGAAAATGGGAGCTTTGGTATAGGGTATGGACATACATCAAATCATAAGGATACAAGGATTTTTGTTAGATATTATAGTTATAAAAGTTGTAGTAGACATGCATGTAAGATGTGGAATCATAGACAAAGCAACTAAATTGTTTAATAGAATCCCTCAAACTTCAAAGATATGACATCTAAAAGAATGAAATGAAATGGTTGTAGGTTGTGCACTAAATTAATTTTGTAAGGAAGCTCTCAAAATCTTAGAATTAATAAAGCACTCTAGAAAAAATCCTAACATTTAAGATTTTTTTTTCTGTGTGCACGCATCCATGCAAGTTTAGTGGATGAGGGTTGTATATACTTCAATCACATGATTAACCCATACTTCATTATATACATTATCGATCAATAGGTTTGCATGGTTGAAATTCATATCCATGTCGACTATCTTGTAGACACCCAAAACCTTATTATTAAGATGCTAGTTAGACCTATGGTGGTTGTGTGGACGTATTTTCTTGGTGTGCACGTAGATCATATATGAATTAAAACTAATTTTTTAAGCGCTATTTGTTTAGTGAATCCTAGAAGAATGGTGCAACTTATGTTCTTCAATAAAATATCTATATTAAAGTGGCCAGGTGTGTGAGGTTATTATAATAAGAAGATTGATAAAATAATGAAACTGAAAAGATAAGTAGATGTAGTTCGATTGAAGGCCATAAAATGGAACATGGTTTTTGTAGTAAGGCTTAGCACTGCAATTTGATTGCACTTTTAGTATATAGCATATAATTCCAAAGAAATTAGTGACAGTTTTCACCCCTAATGTCCATATTTGCACATTGGATATAAATGGCAGAATGGAGAAAGCTAAGTACATGAACAAAGCAACTATCTAGACAATAAATTCAATTTTTATATTATAATAATAATAATCACAAAGACTAGTCATAGGTCAACCTTGTTACAATTTTACATTTATCCTTTTATCAATCAATATATATGCCAAATAAATGACAGATCAACCAAGAAATTGTCTTTATGTCCTCTTTTTGAATAAATTTTGTCATTATGCCCCCTTCTTGAATAAAGTACATGACAAGATTAGCAGGTATGTAAATAAAAAGCTATAAGACTAAAGAGGGGCTCTTCAATAGTGGCTCCATCCTCTTTATCACTTGGCAAGAAAACCCTTGAAAGAATGTTTAAATTAGGCCTTACTGATAATCTTCCCATCGACAATGATTTTGATATTGGTATCTTCGAGGCCTTTGGCGTCAAAGCTTCATTTTCTTGTAAACAATGTGATGTAATGGCTTTATCGTTATCTACAAAAACAAATTCTAGATCACAGGTAGGAGCATCTGGGAGAGGATTTTTAAGATGTCCATTATGTGGGGAACTAAATAATATCTAGGAAATGGATGTAGGATAAGCGACTATTCTTTGACGGAATGCATACTCTCAAAATTGTAACTCTCAATGTTCCAAACACAAACTTGTTATTGCATAACGGGTAAATAAGCATACACAAGGAAATTGTAAAAAGAAAATTGATTTAAGATCTTAATATTATGATGAACAAAGAATACTAGAGTGAATTTTGCAAGTTGTGCATTGAATACCTTATTTGGAAAATTTTCTCGAGTATTTGTGAAGCCAAATGCCATTAAAAAGAATTTAAAATATCCATAATGACATTTGAAAGCAACCTTTTCTACATCCTCCTTCCTCTTGTGCATTTGGTGGTAGACTGACCTTGGATCTATTTTTGATAAATACACTACTCCATGTGTTCATCTAACCTTAGAATGAGATATTTATTCTTGAGTTTCTTCTTCTTGTTTAATGTTCTATAATTTGTATACATTTTCATTGTACACTCCTTTTTCACAATTCATAATATAATTGTTATTGTTTCTAGTTTCCCTGTGTATAGATATTCTTATGAAAACTGAAAGAAAACAATAAATATAGATAATATTTAAAAATTTTAAGACATGCAATAAATAGAAAACTAAAATTACTAAATTAATCATTTTATTTCTATTTTTCTAACTAGAATCTAAAATTTTGTATGATTTAAGACCTCTTCTCCATTTCTCATCCAAAACCTTAATAAGCCACACCATACTAATAATAAGGTAAGGTAGTTTCTAGTGAGTAATGCAATAGATACAATCATATCCATAATTATTTCTATAATGATTTCAAATCTATTATTTTCAAGTGAAAAAAAAATGAGTTGAACATTTTTAAAAAAAAAATACACTCACCACTGAGCAATAAAATTGCAAGAATCATCAATACTCAATAGTAATTTTCATAATACATACTTTTACTCTTCAATTTTATCATTTCAAGCAATTCAATTGATGTATATACTTAATTTGAGATAGTTGTATTTATTATTGAAAAAAAAAATTTAAAGCTTCAGGCATCATATATTTTCATTTATATTTATTTAAATAAAAATTTCAAACTGTAATATTTAAAAAAATTTAAAAACATATATTGTTCATTTTATAAATTGTTTATAAAATTCTTCAAAAAATAATTTTTGTTAGATGTAAATTAAATTTATAATTTTTTAAACATTAAATTTTTTTGTAAAACTTAACAAAATCTATATTTACATAAATTTTTTATATATAACTCCAAGGACCTATTTCTTGACCAAACAAAATTTAATGGAAATTAATCTTAGAAAAATTATAATTTTTACATGAAAACTAGAAGAAATACAATAAATACAAAAACTAAAGTACACAGAAGCCATGCTTATAACCCTAAAGCTACAATAGAGTTTCCATAAGGCCCCGTGTGTTTGCTCGAATTGGGGCAGAATTGGAAGCGCCACTTCCGCTTTTGGGGCAAATCCGTCGTTTGGTTCGCCAAAACACAATTATGGTTTTTGACTTGAAAATCTGAATTTGGCTAAAAAATGAGGGGCACCATCTTCCCACCCAATAGGTGGAATTAGATTTCAAATGCAGGTTTTTTGTTTTTTTAACCCCATTTTATAATCCATCGGGTCCGTGGGTATTGGTGAAATTGGGGCAGAGTACAGTTTTGCGGATTGCATACACAGAATGGGGTTTGCGATGATCTCCGTCAGGTTGTAAAAGTGCATGCACAGGCGACAGGATGTCGCCCAAATAAAGCTGAATCAAGATGCTTGAATGAATCCCCTATCACTAGAACGAATTCCCCTAACCAGTCTGTCTATCCAAGTGTTGTTTGGCAGCTCAAGATCAGTACAGATCTCCAAATAGAGAAAGAGGGGTCAAGCATTTAATACAGAGCTCCTCTTGCCTCTCCATTCAAAGATGAAAGATCCATTTCATGGTTCACTTCTTTGGTAGTGGAGAATGGGGTTTGTGAAACTAGTGATCTCCATCGGGTTGTAGGGTTTTCCGAAAAGGCATCGTCACTCTGCACCATTATTGTTTTGGGTTTCACCGATGTTTCTTCCCTGGGTTTGCAAGTATTTTATTATTTTTGTTTGTTCTCTGATTTGGTGCAATAGAATGAGGATTAGGGTTTGAGAGCGTAAAATGGGCTCTAACCCTCATTCTATTGCACCATTAACTGTAAATGTTCTTATATGGTACTGTCTATATATATATATGACGAAAGTTTTTGAGAACAATGAGATTGCTCTTTCAAATTTCACTGCCCTAACGCATGATGTAATTGTATCATGACATTTACTTCCCTTTAGTTGATAACATTTCATTTTTCTTTGGTTTATGAATGAAAAATCTTGTCATATGGAAATCATTGCTTCCAATTCCAAACCCTAAGTCAATGAGCTTGTCAATTCTACTTTGTTGGCACGCCTGCAATATGGAAATTAGTCAACAAGCTTATCAATTCCACTTTGTTGGCATGCCTACAATAAATCAGTGGATTACAACCATCAACATGGTATTAAGCCGACATAGAGTTGATTCTCCTGCCACAATGGGCAACAAAACAAATTAGCCATCTTTTTTCAAACCTGAACATGGATGATATTGGATCACATTGGTATCCCATTATAATGTACATCTGGTAACCAGAAAAGCTTTCCTATTAATCAGTGTTTGAAAAATCTCTTTTATTTTCCTTGGCGTGTTGTTGGGTTCACATAGATTATAAATGGCTTCATTCATTCATTAGATGATAATAACCTTCCTCTCATTTTCCAACTCTTCGTGAATCATAGGATTTCTCAAATTTCTCTTTACAACTTTCAAATCCCTCTTTTAATTGTTTGAACGTTTTACTTGGTTTTCCTACAGTTTTCTTGAATATTGGTGCTTATGAAATCCGTGTGTGGATTAAAAGGTTATTAGAGCATTATGTATGTACAAGTTCAAATGCATGGGGATTCCTGTTCACTTTGTGCAGATGGTTGGGAAGAGATATTAGTGAAGCTTTTGAGTGGGTATAGTAAAATAATGATGATTAATCGCCAAAAGTTGACATGATATGCAATCCAATAGTACTATAAATAATTAATTACCTCTATTTGGGTAGGCCTGTATAAACAGTCATCTTGTGACAAAATTCCATTGACATCCGGTATGAATTCAGATGCAAACAGAGGTCCTTATCTGTGTGTTTTAACCATTTAAAACAAAAGATAATTTATTAAAAAAAATCTACCCCTTGAAATCTAAGCTATTCCATTATTGAAACAAGGGAGATCTAATTTCTTTGTACAGTAATTCATAGTAAGTTGTAGAATAAATTGAATAGTATACACTTGATCACATTAAGTAAACTTTTTTTTTCACAACCAGAATTGTATTATTAAGAAGTCTCCACCATAATCATCATTACAAACCTTACTCCAAACGAACTCTTTTAGCTTAATCCAATCAAAAATTCATTTGCAGTCTTCTGAAATTAAGCATTATATTTCAAACAAGAATAAAAAAATATAAAAGACTATAAAAACCTTATATTAGAACACAGTCTAATCAACACAAACCATACAACAAAAAAAATACATAGAGCCATTTTTTATATTAATAAAAACAACTTTTTTATACAAATAGTTTGTCTAACAATCAAGCAGAGTAGAGCTCAAACTTGCTCTCCTCTTTCCACCTGGTGCACTAGAGTGACACGACAGACTATAGGTGATCCAAGCCAATGAATATTTATTCATTTCCTTTAGATATTCTATTTTCCTTGTTTCTTTTATTGTCCTTCTTTCTCAGTTCCATTTGTACGATCAAGTAATCATCTGTCTCCATGCTTCATGGAGAAAGATATCCTTTAGCAGTGGTAAGAGTTTGTGTGGAGTAAGATGTATTTTGTTTTTTTGGAATAACTTTTACTATCAAAATTTCAAAGTATGTTTCATGAATCATCATCCGGATGAGTATATCGTATTGTACAATGTATATTGTCTTGTTAATTTTTTGAATTTAACTCTGTGAATAATTTGTATCATCAACATTTCGGATCATGTTCCATGATCCACCATGAAGATATGAATTTAATTGTGTGAACAATTTGTGCCATAAATATTTCAGATCATGCTCCATGATCCAAAAAATTCATGGTAAACAATGTTCAAGATCCTGGTGATGGATTATGGAGCATGATCTGAAACATTCATGGTAAAAATTGTTCAGGATCCTGGTGATGGATTACGGAACATGATCCCAAAGATTCATGGTAAAAAATAGTTCACATAGTTGAATCCAAAAGCTATCAAGACATATTGTCATGAACATTGGAAATTTCAGGCATTTATGATGTATTTTCTTAATTGTTTATTCATCTCAGCATGCAAATATATTTTTATATTTAGTTTTATTTTCTTGTATATCTATACGGTGACAAATGACAAGATTTTGTGTGTACAGTAAGATTTATTTTCTTAATTTTTTACTCATCTTAATATAAATATATCTTTATATATTTAGTCTTATTTTCTTGTTTATACATAGTTTTCAATGGGTGACTTATCTACCACATTATCACATTTATTTATACACCTATCTTCATATAATTGTTAGTCTTTTAGATCTAGCTGTTTGTCTATATTGAGACATTTGGACAATTGTGAAATTGTCCCTTTCTTTTCAAAAATTCAAATTCAAATTTTAGATACCTAGCTTCATCCACATTTTTTTTGTCTTCAATTGACCTAACACCTTTTACATGGTTTGATGTCTTGCTTGTATTTAAAGACAATTAAGACAATTTAATATAACCATCAAGTACATGCAAGGAATCATTTGGAATTATTTCATCCTATGACATTAAAAAGCAATTAATAGAAGCACATCTCAATTGTACACTAAAAGGGGTTCTAAATATGCATGCTAGAGCCCTTCTCTTTGTTTTCAATTTTTGGTACATATTTATAGGGGTTGACCTTGGAGAACGTGTCTTCTCATGACATGATGATAATCATTAAAGGTATTTTTAATTATTGTCAACTCCATAGAT
>MU225459.1:1680938-1691579 GCA_018584345.1 Thuja plicata | reverse complement strand
ACAAGTGTGTATCCATGTATACACATATACACACATGTGTATATATATACACACATGTGTATATACACATATATACACATTTATGAATATATACACACATATACATGTGTGTGTATATATACACACATATACACACCATACATATACACATACAAGTGTGTATCCATGTATACACATATACACACATGTGTATATATACACATACACATTTGTGCATATATACACACATGTATATATACACACACACCATACATGTGTATATATACAAACATATATGCATGTGTGTATATATACACATATACACACACCATACATGTGTGTATATATACACACATACATATATGTATATATACATACATATGTGTATATACACACATACATGTATGTATATATACACACATGTGTATATACACACATGCATATATACACATGTGTGTATATACACACATGTATATATACATCCTTATAGCAATATAATATACATCTTTATAGTCACGGATCCCACGAAATATTAAATTTGCTTTTGTAAAAATTGGAATTGGAATTTGAAATTCCAATTCCACCTATTCAGGTGGAAGATGATATTCCCATTTTGGAGGCAAAATGAGAATTTCAGAATTCCAATTCCATTTTTTTCCAAGGACCCAAACATGGAATTTGGCATTATCCAGAATTAGATAATGCCAATTCCGGTCCAATTCCTGCTGCCAAACGGGCCCTAAGCAGATAAGAATTCCCATAAAACATATATTATAATAGGATTGCACACCATTATTTACGGGGACAAGCCAAACAGTCATATATAAGGACCTCTATAAGGGCATAAGAGAAAACCATCAAAATATGAAATACTTTGGGCATATATAAGAAGACTTGTATGTTAAGGCATTCACTTGATAAGCTGAGAGTCCCTCTAGCCCAATCTGTTGAAAATGCTCTTATTTACAAGTCATCAGATTTCTTCATCACAAGTTTTGAGTTGGCCACTCTAGGGACTGTCTTTCTTTTCTTTTTATCCACAAAGACATTGGGGCAATGCACCAGATCATGCTTCACATTTAAAGTCCCCAGAGACACAACTAACATCATCCCAAACAGAGTGTATATTGGTACATAATCTGTTCTTAATCTTCTTCAACACACAAACAAAGGAAATATTACCATTTTAGTTTACAGAAATGGGTATGTGAGAAAATCACTTGGAGAGCCAAGACACTCAAGGAAAAACAAATTGAAGGCATAGTTTGCAGAAATGGGTATAGGAGAAAATCACTTGCAATTACTAAGAACTAACTAGGCCAACTCCACTTAAAGCTTCTTAATCCAAACATATCGTTTCATAGAGCTACAATCTATAAGTCCCACATCAATCTGAAAAAATCACTCATAGAACTACAATGAATGTGACTCAAATTAGTAATTGGGCAACTTCCCATGAACTGTTTTGTGATACTAGGACATATTCAAGCTGATAAGTTGAACAACCCAGTACAACAGACATTAAAAAAATAACTGAACAGGTCAATCACGTGAACAAAAGAGATACTAGGCAACACGATTTTGTGAAATGAACATATCATTAGCATTTAAAAGCATTTGGCAGGTGACTCAAATGCAAGAAGAAGCAGGTCACCTTGTTTGTTAGGAGATGTAGGAAAGCCTGACACAGGAATCTTCTCCAAGCAGGAATTGAGTCTCCGGGTGTCAGTCAAGGAAGGCTCCTTCTGTTCGTTCGAAAGGGTTTCTAGTCTTCAGCCAAGCTCTCTCTCTGCATCCTCATCTAATCTATGCCTCAGGCTAAAAATGATGTTCTCCATTCTCACAGCAACACGAACATCAAACTCTGCAACAATGACAACTCCAATTGTGTGTTATTACAGTTTACATTATAGTACAGATCCAAAGCTTGAGTATGAAATTAAATAATGCTATAGTTCAATTCTGCAGGACATGAAAAATTATAAATGAATTTCTCAGAACTACTCTCGATGTAAAATAAAAATATCTTTGGTGTTTCTCCTCCGTATTAAGTCATGTAGTTTTTTCCAAGATTCAGAAGCTTCAAAGACTTTTTTTTTTCAATCACAAATGCAATTTTAAGTGTCAAAGTATGCCTTTTTATAATTGTCAAAAGTATATCTTCGAAAGGCCAACGATTGAATAGCTTCACTTCGAAATGAGCAATAGAATAATAATAATTGTTGTCGCATACGAAAATGAAAGACTTCTTTCACTTGGACTTTTCGCTTGATATCTGCTTTGTGTCTGTCACCTACGACACCGAATCCAAAGTCTGCTTCATATAAATTTTCCAGAAACTGTTCACAACTTTCTAAGAAAATCGGCCTGCAATACCGTTTTGGGATGTGAGACCAAAACCCGGCTGTCTGGGGCCGCAAGACAGGTATGGAGCCTGAGACAATAAATTCACGTATGGTACCGAGCTCGCTCAGGAGGAAAAACCTATTGGCTTAAATATATTATTATATTATCAATCAATATAATTATATTATCACAATAATTATACTATAATTGTATTATCACAATAATTATAATATATTATTACAAGATTTATGATGTCAGACTCAAGAAATCCTACCATAGCTATACTAACATTAACAGTACAAAATACAAAAACAATTTGTAAAAACTAAATTTAAAAGAAACACTTTCCAATATAAAATTAAATCATCATAAGGAGTGAGACCAAAAATATTGTTGTTACCAATTTCCGCATCCAGCTCAATTGGAAAAGCTTGGTAGTTGATCAACAAAGTGGAAGGTACATTTGTTCATTTTAAACTTCAAGTTTCAGTTAAGTGTTTGAACTGAAAACAAATGAATGCAAAAAAGAAAGAACATGCCATTTTATTTCATGAAAGAAACCATTATATTCATATGCAAAGTGATTACATAACATGAGCATTACAAATCCATTTTGTAATACAAGTTTTCATTTCATTTACGAGAGAGGAAACTGAATGAACAACCCACAAAAGTCGTGGGACAACTCTCAAAAATGATGCAGAAGAGGAAAATACAAAGTAATAGAGGTCAAGAGTAAATAGAAGGTTAAGTTCCACCATTTCCTGTGGTAATGACAAACTTTTGATCTTGCACTTGGGGTAGTTGGCTTCCAAGAGTCGCTTCTAGGTCTTCAAAGTACCTGCAAGATAGTAAAAAGTTGTGTCATTCCAAAGATTAAGTAATATAAGATCTTAACTCCTATCTCTAACAATTGACTACCATTCAAATGCACTCAAACACATCAAATCAGAAATCAGAAAAGCATTAGGAAAGAGATAATCAGAGCATCATGTTTTAACTGACAAGTTTTCTTAATGTGCAGGTACAAGTTCATACATTCATGATTGAAAAACAAGGTGCAAATCAATCCATAAAACATAAGGCATGTCATCATCAAAGCTTATTAGTGATACCAAATTCATGTTTTAGAATAGCTAATTTAGCTCAAGCAATAAAACATTGATTCTAAAGGACAAATGTCATATGTTTGAATGCAAAAGTACAAGTTGATATCAAAATTCAATAAAGGAGTATCATATAGTATCAAACAAGGATTTCATTATCCTTACATAATGCATTAGATAATCCTATCATAATAGATATTCAGTCACAATTGTAAAAGTGCTACAAATTAGCGAACATGTCTTCATGGTGTTCTTATGATTGTGTTTTGCTATTGTTTTAGACCAGATGATACGTGCTTCAAAATGAATCAACACGTTCCTAATATACAACGAAGATCATAAGAGTATATTTTGCAGGATTTGTCTAATTGAGTTGTGAGTTTGAAGTCTCTTTTATGAATGATCATGTGAAGTTTTTAGCTGCAAGTCAGATTATTATATTTGTGCATCACCCTTTAGTTTTAGATTTCCATTTTCACACACAGATCCTTCTATTTCTTTTCCTAGTTTAGGTGAGAACTAATAAGGAAACAACCTTGTAATCCCAGAGATTCACCCTCGTCATAAGATACCCACAACTTGAGATTGTTTCTATATTTCAACAGGATAGCTAGATTCCGCATCTTACTATAGGCGCAATCTTGATTGACAACAATTGTAATATGGAATTACTCACCTAAGTAATTGTCGTAGACTAAGGGATATATTTTGTCTATATTTATCAATATTTTTGTTGCTTAAACAAATGATATTGTTGAAACATGAAATTAGTATATTATATTAAATGTACAGGGCTTTTGAGCCACATCTTACTTACCTTCTGGTTAGAGTGTACTACAAAATCAACAAGAAGTTTTGAAAGATCCATATGTCTCCTAATATGAATCAATATATGTATACTCCCAAAAATTTCAAGGTAAAATAGACAAAATCATGGAAATAGGGTACAATAAATCAAATTGAACAGTTACTTAAAATCTCAAATAATGTTGTGTGAATTAGAAATATGTCATTTTGACATCTCTGTAAAATCTATGTCTATAGTTAAAGCAATTGCTTGAAATTTGAATATAAGAAAAGAAACCAATACAAAGTTTGCTTAAATTAAAGGAAGAGCATATTTACTTTATAATAGCAGTGAAGAAATTGCTATGAGTAGAGTTGCACAACTTACTTAAACCTTGAAAACCCTAGCTAGCAATATCAATTTTTGGAATCTCCTAGACAATGTCCTATTACAAAAATTAGATGTTAAACAAAGATTAGGGTTTAAATAAGCCAAGGTTTTTAGGAGATTGTAGAATTTAATAGTGTCTAGAGCTTGTAGAAGAATAAGGAGAATATGCCAAAGGATAAGTCGATTTTGCCTACAAATGAAGGAGCTAATTGTAAAACAACTAGTTGGGTCCATTAACAAGGAGACAAATGAGATTAGCAATGGGTTAGATGGAAACATGTTTATACAACACACAAAATAATATTCATTTAATTCAATTCCTAATTTTTGAAACCCTAATAAAAAATGTCAATGCTTACCTGTTACATTTTGTAGCTCTTAGAAATATTTCTTGTGAAAGAAGGTATTACTATTTTGAACACCAAATGACTAAAATAGCTCGAGAATGTATTTATATATAGGTTAGTACTTGATATTAAAATCTTAACTTTCCAATTACAAAAGGTACCCAAAATCCGCCTTTCAAACATCTCACTAGATTACATTGCACCCAAAACAAGTGTTTTAAGCAATGATTTCCAAAAAAAATGGTAAAACCAAAAAATGTAAATTATTTTTCTTTAATTTCAATGTCATCATGAAAGCCAATCTCAAAAATAATTTCTAACAGATAACAAACTTGTGATGCAACTATGAGGGTTTCCAAAACAAACGATAAAACCCAAAATTATAAACTTTGTTCAAAACAAAATGAATGGAAGCTAAGGGGTGCCTTAATACTACTTGCTAAATTCTCAAAGCTTCACTGCAACTACATCGAATGATAGTTGTGTTAAAATGAGTCATTCCCAACTACTGTTCTCATCAATATCAAATTTCTAATAATACTTCTTACAAATCTTCAAGAAAAAATATTTTTTGTCCATCTACACAAATCCTTCAAACTAAAAGCACTTACATTGCGTTGATGCTCTCGTGTTTTGGACACTTAAGCAATTTTCAAAGTCGTAAGCCTCTATTCTCAAGTCTGAACTAGGTACCTGACATTGTTGCGTATGTCCACCACCGAGACAAAGCCTATCAAAATTACAGAGCAAAAAACACCCAACCTCTCTAATTCCTAAACATATAATGGCACCACATTTCAAAGAAATTGCATTGAATGATAACATCCCTGCTCTTCGTCATTCGTACTAGATTACTGACAATTCCATTAATACACAATTAATCAAGCCACATGCCAAAGTACTTCGATAAAATGATATATAAGCTACTACCCTTTGGTTATTATCATTTTTTTTAATCTTTTGCCAATTAAAATATATAAATTTGAGTTTTCTCCTTGCTCTTTCCCTTCACAACCAATAGAAACACAAATAACTAATTTTTGAAAGGTTTATAAAATATGAATACATTTATAAACTACAACACACACACACACACATTGATAAATAGGAGATATTTTCTACAACAAGTCAAATTGTGATATCGCTATCAGGATTCAACTGTGTAGTTTTTAGAGCCAAACTCATTGACCCATGTTTCATGAGTAGTGGTTCAGAAGAACCAATTTGTCATGATAATGAATGTAATACTTAATGCTCATTGCATCTAGGTGATGCTCATAAAGATAAAGCATCGAGACTTCCCAGAAGTTCACCCATTGTAATGTCCCCCTTTAGAGATCACTTAGAATTTGGACTGATTTCTTAGTTCCCTAATCCACAATCATCAACAACTTCTCTCTATCAATAGCTTGGACGTAAATCTTTCATATGTTGTAGATGTTTATATTGAATATGATAGATGCATATGGCATTATTATCCTTGGTCTAATGAATTAGACAATGTAAGAATCAGTTAATGCAAGTGGTTTGGTACTATTGAAGACTGGTCTGCAGCGGCTGTGTTTTTAAACTTTTAGATGGGTATGAGCCTTTGGTCTTTGATTCAACGGGCTTAGCTGTTGATAGTATAATTACTTGAAAGAATTTGCCTTTGGTCAATCACTATTGACAAAAATAACCTTATATCTGAAATATTTCAAGCCAGGAATGTAAGAAAATTATATCAATATGCAGTTGTAGAAGGACCCTATATGTTGTATGGGTTTGAATATAAGTTATTATGCTGATCTCCCAGCTAAATCCAACACCTATAACTTTAAATTGATATGATTCACACACTCTGAAGTGATTCCTCTATGTTCCTTATTCGTTGGATTGAATTACGATAAGGGTTCTATGATTTGTATAGAATTATGGCGGGCTGTCAGACATTTTAGATTGTTGTAAGTCATAGTTTTTCTATTATGTTTTCTTCCTCCCTTATTCTGAATATTATCTATCTGATTGTCTTTCCTTGATCGATGATGGATGTCGATTAATTCCATGGATTTGATATTTTTCCTGTTGATTGCCGATGCCCACACGGGAGACAATTATACTTTGTTGACTCCGTAATGATTCTTAGTTTCGATAGACATACCAACATTTACCAACTACGAAATGGTCAATCTCCTGTACTATATCGCAGGATATTCATGTGCGGGGGTTCGCTCTTGTATTTTTGAGATTGTTGCTGTTACTATTATCACCGTTCTCTAATCGTCCTGAATGAAGATTTGCAGGAGAGAGTTCTCTAGTCGTTTGGTTAGTTTGGTTGCTGGTATACCAAATGCTGGATAACGTCAATTTTGAAAGATAGTGAAATTCTGGAAGATAAATATCTTGAAAATGATTTCTGGAATATGAGTTGGATCAAGATGTATGAGAAGATGCATTTTCTGTGTTTGAGTGCCACAATCTGAAATTGGAATACAAAATAAATAAGGATTTTTTTAAATTTAATTTAAATACTTTCAATTTATTAAATTTTATATATAAATTATTTAAAATCTAAATTAAAGAATTTAAAATAGGATAGTTTGATTTATTTAATTTTAATACTAAAAATAAAATAAGACATTATTAAATTTAATTATATTGTTAAATTTAATAATAACAATTTAATTTAAATAAAATATTATTTGTCAAATAAAAATAATTCTCAAATAAAAGTTAAATACTTGATAAACAATTATGAATGAAAAAATCTGAAGAGAAAAAATTAAAAAAATATATGTGTGGTTTTTTTGCACGACGGATCCACTCATGTCGAAGTGCAATAAACGAAACTGAAAAGTCATCACATGACAGAAAAGGTAGTAGTCATACAACTTGACAGTGTTTTGCTTGTGGTGGTGGTCGACGATTAATAGTGTTTTACAGAAAAAAGCAGTGCAAAAATCATTAAAACATTTTTCGAAAACCCCAAAACATTGATTTCAGATGATATATTTCAAACGCTTTCCGAAAACCCTAAAACAATGCTATCAAATGATATATTAAAAAAATGTATATATACTGACTTTCCCTGTACGAATTTCAAGCGAATGTTAACAAATTTTGTATTTAAGTTTAATGTTCAACTAAATACAAATTTCATGGTTGAGAGAAGTCACGGACCCGACGACATATTAAATTTGGTTTTAAAAAAATTCCACCTATTTGGGTGGAAGATGCATATGCCCATTTTGGGGGCAAAATTGAAATTTCAAAATTCCAATTCTATTTTTTTTGGATGGACACAAACATGGAATAAACAAAACTGAGAATTAGATAATGTCAATTCCAGACATATTCCAGCTACCAAACAGGTAAGCGCACTTGAGCTAGAGTAGTATAGGAATAGGTCATCTCCCAGGAAGTTCAGGTGCTTCACCTTGTGAGCACCATCTAGATGTAATGATTGCTAAGTGTTTCATTCATTCTCACTAGAAAAAGATTCTTGTGAACCACTACTCATGAAATGTATGGGTCAGTGAATTTGGCTCAAAAACTACACAATTGAATCCTGATAGCAATATCACAATTCATTGACTGTTCCTCGTTTGATGTTTACATGCTCTTCTTACTCACTGATTATTCCAAAGAACATGAATACTGGTGTCTATGATGTATCGATTCAATTTCTTATATACCCCTTTTCATCGAAGGGTTGTATCTCTTAGATATTTAACTGACATGTCCATTCACGAACTAATCATGCCTCTTTACTTATTCGTTCTTGCAGATTGTGTTTCTCCTGGCCAACGATCATGCAGGTAGTAGCAAATAGTCTTCCTACATAATATTCATAACTTCAGCTTCCTTAATTAATATTATGTATGTCCATTATTCCAATGTTCTTTAAGGGATGTTTGTTGTTATTTATATTTTAATTTAAATTATCCCCATTTCTTTTATTTATTACTATTTATATTATTACTATTAAGAATTAATCAACATTATATTATCAATATTAATAGTTAATTATATGATATACTATAGTCATTGATATAATATAATATTATACTTATTTAATATATTATATTAAATATTATTATTAGGTTAATTATAATAATAACTATTATTAAATTTAATTTATTATAATAAATTATATTATATAATTATCTTATTTATTTATGTGATCTATTAATTTATCCTTTATCGTTATTATTTATTATCAAATTCTATCTTGCGTAGGGACATCACATCCATCCCATTACTACTCCAGCTTGAGCGCGCTTAACTTTGAAGTTTCCTCCATGGTCAAGCCCACTCTGCTTGCAACCCCATTTGCAAAACCTTCAACAAGTGTTGTGCCTTATGAACCATTCATTAGAAAGCCCGTGTTGAATCCTAATAGCAATATCACAATTTGACTTGTTGTGGAAAATATCTCACACTTATCAATTAAAGGGATTAAGGAGAATCCTAATAGCAATGTCACAATTTGACTTCTTGTGGAAAATATCTCCCACTTATCAATTGATGGGCTTAAGGGCTTTCTAATGAATGGTTCATAAGGCACGACACTTGTTGAAGGTTCTATGAATGGGGTTGCAAGCAGAGCAGACTTAACCATGGAGGAAACTCCATAGTTAAGCGTTCAAACTGGAATAGTAATGAGATGGGTGACATACCGGGAAGTCTCGGTGCTTCACATTTGTGACCATCACCTAGATGCAATGAGTGTTACGTGTGTGCTAACATGTTGACACACTTCTATGAATCATTCCATCCAAGGTTGCTTAAGAATGAGGCCTCAAATATCGACTCATAGCTCTTTAGTCATGGAGTGCAAAGGTGTGTGATGAAGGCCCTCAGATTGACCTAGTTGTGCTCATGCAAGTACACCATGAAATGAGATATTCAATGCATGAAAATGAGATCTATTCTATATGATTGCAATGCATGAAAGAAAATTAATCTAAATGATAACAATGCATGATTAATCTATGAAAGGAAATATGCAAGCTAATCTAATATGAATCTAATCTACATGAGTAGCCATGGATGCAAGAAGAAGACAAGAAAAGAGAAGTTGCAATATCCAAGCTTGAGTGCTCAAATCCTCCTCCAAAATTGCTCTCCAAACTCGCAGCATAACAATACTATGAAAAAGATGATATGAATGAGAATGAGAGGTCTCCTTTTAAAGGAAAGTGAAGGATTGAGATTAAGAGGCAAAAATCAAAGGCTATCATTAAGAGACAAAAATCCCACCACTTAGGAAAATGTGAAGAAAAATAGATTTTTATTTAATTTATTTTCTTTTTCATCAAAAGAAGAGTTTTAAGTGGGGATTTTTATTTATTTAATTAAAAGAGGGGTTTTCTTTTAATTAAATACATTAGAAGAATGTTATTTAATTAAATGTGAGGAATTTAATTTAATTAAATAAGATTAATTTTATTTAATTAAAAGGGAGATTAAATATTTTAATTAAATAAAAATGATCGAACCTTAGCAAATATTGAATTAATTACAATTTGATCAAGGAAATTGATTTGAATTGAAAATGTTCCAAACCATTGATTCAGAAAATTGATAAATTGATAAAATGATAAATGGGGCCCATAGTCTAGGCGACCATTTTAGGGTGCATACATTTGCCCCTCTTTGACTAATGTGTGATCATTTTGGGAACACATGTAGTCAAAGAATGCAG
>MU225459.1:1640326-1654397 GCA_018584345.1 Thuja plicata | reverse complement strand
TTATTGATGTACATATTATTCATGAATATATATATATAAAATTATTGAAATATTTCAAATTTGTGAAGATGACGATCTTCTGTGTATCGGTTCTATTTCAGGGTGACGATCTTGACAATAGAAACCAAGCTTCAAGATAGACTCCCGAAAGGGGTTGAGCCGGATTGGTCCGGACATCTTGTTACTGAGGTTATCACTTGTTGTGTAACAATTGTTAAGATAGACTTCCGAAAGGGGTTGAGCCAGATTGGTCCGGACATCTTAATATGTATATTGTTATTATGAGTGATAACTTATCATGATATGACATTTTGGATTGAGCCAAATATCATGATATGAAAATTCTACAAATTTGGTAAACTCTCTCTCAAGAGGGAGTGTTAAAATATTGTTCGTTCGTGTTTAATAAATGACATAACAATTATTATATATATATATATATAATGGGATATGGAATATATATTAAATTAAATATATAATATATATTAATATGATATATCAAACAAATCATGATATATATATATATATATCACGTAATAACTAATATTGAATCAACTGTCCAAAGCAATAAAATAGTTTAACATATTCATTAACATGAGTCACGATACGTATCGTGATTGGCATATGTGACAGTCACGATAATATCGTGACTGTTCATATATGACAGTCACGATAAGTATCGTGACTGTTCCATTTCCTTATATTTTCTGTGCGGTTTTTTATGCTAAGTAAACCGTATGTTAATAGGTTGGTTAAATATCAACAGTCATGACTTATCACATACGATAAGTTATGACTGCTCATGCTTGACATGTTTCGATTCAATATATATAGCTGCTATTCTTTGTAGAATCAATCAATAACAACGGCAATTGTATTCTACAGCATCTTAGTTCTTATAGTATCTTCAGATCTACATTCCTTAACAGATAAGAGATTCCTTAACACATAGTTGATTAGTATCATAAAAGTTTGTGGTACATTGCATAAACAAAAGGAATAACTATCAATTCATATAAAGCTTGTTTGTTATGAAAATAGTCTTCCATGCTTCCTTCTTTAGCCAAATTTGATGGTATCTTGATTTGAGATCGAACTTCGTGAAGTATTTGACATGTTATAGCCAGTCCAAGAGGTCAATTATTGTGATCTTGTTTAATGTTCAAGAGACAATACACATCCTCCAAGAGCCATCCTTTTTCATATCATGAGAACTGGTGAACCACATGGTGAAGTACTTAGCCCAAATGACCCCTTGTTCAAGTAACTTCAATAGTTGCTTCTTGGCTTGATTGCTTTCCAAAAGTGTTTGCTTGTATGAACCGATGTTAGTTAATTGAGATTTAGAATCAATCAAATCTAATGGTCTATGTTCCTTCTATGTGGTAGCCCCATGGTGTTTGGAAATCTACTGAGAGAGGCGTTAACATATCATCCAACTTTTCTTGTTCTTGCTAGTATTTGTATTTGTAGAGGCATCTAGACCGTCTTCTTGTTAATCCTTCTAAAGAAGTAAACAAAACTGCTTATTTTGTCGAATCAATTTAATAGCTTGTTTGGCACTTATCATGGCAAGTTTTGCCTTGCTTTGGTGTGCCTTTATGGTGTAGACTTGTAGTTGATCCCATTCTTGATCCATCTATGTTTTTAAACCCTTAGAAAAATAATATCTCTAAAATATAAATATGGACATCCAAGTATTATTTCAGATGCATCAAGACGAATCACATCCACTTCTACTTCATCAATATACTTTGGATTAATGGTAAACTGTAATTTACATTTCTTTATAACTTGAATATCTGCACCTTTTTAAACCAATCTCAAAGGATATTAGTGAGGATGGTCATAGATTTTTAAATCAAGCTTTCAAAAATATCAGCCAAAATAAAATTGTATTAAGAACCAAGACTGATTAGTGCAGTTACCAAAAGTTGCATTATACTTACATGACAATGGCAGGGCAAACCAAAGTCACAATATAGTTACACGGGTTTAAAATGGGAAAGGCGTGGCAAATTAAAAGATGCTAAAAATGTTTGTCATAGAAAAGTTTCAGACTGCCATGTAGATTAACCACATTGGTCAAAAATAGGCTTACTACATTCAAGAATTTAACTAACTTGGGAACATGGAGAGAGCATATTTAGGGGCAGGTGTTAAAGGGAAAGCAAGGCTGTTAGTGGCACAATTGAGGACGGGATCACATCATCTCAGGTGCGAGACAGGTAGGTGGAAGAGGCCCAAAGAGGTATGGGAGGAGAGAATTTGCATGTTCTGCAGGATGGGTACAGTTGAGACAGAATGACACTTTCTTATAGAATGTGCAGCGTATGAAGATATCCGTGCTCAGTACGAAATCAGCTTGAAGGCCAACAACATGCACAGTTTATTTGATGACGATAAGGTCAACTAAACTGCTAGCTATCTAGTCAAGATGCACAACAGGAGGTCAGATATAGAAAGGAATATGGAGATAATTTAAGGCTGTGAGCTTTTGGTTCTGTAGACCGATCAGTCTCGTGGATGTCATTAAAATCATTCATTCATAAAATAATTAAAAACACAAAAAAATTGCAGATGTTATTTAATGCCAAAGAGAGCACATAGAAAGTAAAAAATTCAATAATAAGATCCAAATAAAGATTTAATGTTGTCAATTACTCTAGAATTCTCATCAACAATCAATTTTTCATTCTTAGAGTACATATTGACAAAGACCCATTAGTCATGACTCATAAGACATATATGAAGCAAAATTGGATAATACACTTGAAGGAGTTTGCTCTGCAAGAGAGAATCACCTCAACACCCTAGTACAGTCCTTACAATAGAAGCAATAATCTTAAAAAAATTACAATTATATGCGATTAATCATGGATCGGGAAGGCAGATGATTTTTTCTTTGAATTAATTGGGACTCGTGTAAAATTCATTGACCAGATTGTCAATGATTTTTCGTGTTAAAGTCACGTTAAAATCACATTAAAATTGCCCAAAAATCATGAAAAAGTTGCTGCAAAAAGTCCGTGAAAAAAATTGACGGAACCCTAAAAGGCCCTCAAAACTGCTTAAGGAGCAGAAGGCGTGATGGGAGGAAAACAGGTGATGAGAGGAGAATAATGTGTGACGGGAGGAGAAAAACACGCCACTTACATATGCCTCTGGGTTTAGCCTTGACATTGTACCTTAGTCGTTAATGAATCGATGTATGTATTTGGTGTTTACATTCCATCGGTGAGGACCCCAATAGATCCTTCGCTGGTCTATCAAATAAAAAATTAAGGCCGACCACCAACAGAAGTAAGTTGATCGCTGTCAGATGGAAGTCTTGCAAAATATACAACACAGAAAATCTTCTTAATCTGCCTGTGCAAAACTATTATTTGTCAATATATGGACAATGTAGATAGTTGCGCAACTACAATTAAAAGTAAAAAGAAAAGGTGCACATAATTGTTTTGGTCACCAAAAGCAAGACATCAGTTTGTGTATGAGAGCCCCCTTATGCCAACATTCTGCATGAGGATTTTAAGGTATGCCACCCCAGCACTCAATATTCGAACATGTGACCTCCATGGTGGAGTACACATGCCTGCATCATAAGGCTGTATATCTTAGCACGTATAACAAATGAATTTTTGTGCATAATTTTTTTTTATTTTAAAATTTTTTGTGCATAATTTGAATTAATATTAGCAGCATACATCCAAATTGTAAAATCAAGCTGGACAGTGAATTCCTATACGATCAAACTTTAAGAAATTCTAAACTTTTTACTTGAAATGGCACTTAAAGAATTGTCAAGGCCATGAACAATGATATATGGATGAAACAAATTAACAATTAATAATATTGAGCAAACATGTTCTCCAATTAAAGACAGAAGACCCCAGAAACGTTCCAGCAAATAATGATCATTGCCTCAGTCCAAAGTGTATGCCATCCTGTATTTGTGAGTGACTTTTACATATACCAAGATTCAGTTCTAGCTCTCAATAAAGATGATATAAAAGCACAATCCTAAGAAATAATTCTTCTAGTGCTCTTTGCTCCAATATTGGAAGTATCACCTTCTGAATGTTTTCAAATTCATCTTTTCTGCCTAAACACAATAACAGGCATAAATGTTACAATGAAAACAAGAATTTCGGACCAATTGAATAGAAACAAAAGAAAGAATTTTATTTTGAACAGCAACCTTAATCATGAAAAATTCTGAAATCCTGATACAGGGAACCAATGTTTCAAATATAAGGCACTCATATTTCTAAATTGCTAAAAAGTATAACAAAACAAGTAAGTATCAGCGAGTTCAAATACTTTTGCACTTTAACTTTTCACCAGTGAAATAATAGGACAATAGGCAAAAAACCTTCAAGAAGGATAATAGGTCGTAGAAAAAAGCTAACTTCGATTTCCAGAGGTCTGAAAGTAGAATCTTAATAGATATATTAAATTATAATCTAAGCAAGATTATGAACTACTTACAGGTTTATTGATTCTAACGAGTACTATAAAGTATAAACTAAGCAAGATTATGAACTACTTACTGGTTTAATGATTCTAATGAGTCCTTGGGATGGTCATTTCACAAAACTCAAGCATAATCCAATCATATTTTAATCAGAATCCTTTAGTTGTTTTCCCTAACAGAGCTTTCAATTAATTAACTGTCACCATCTAGTTACTATTTATGCACTATGAAGTATGCTTTGCGCAATAGAATGCAATCAACGATATGAATATAACCAACAAAATCTATTTCCTACTATTCATGGTTTAAATTTCTATTTTATTTGCTCTCTATATCTCTCTGCTATGGAAACACCTTTAACTTATTCTAAAAAAGTAGTTTTTGTCTCTTTTCCTAAACATTTTTTTAAAATCCATTTTTTTTCCGATTTTCTCAAAAAATCTTATACATTTGGTCTCCCGTTTTTTTCCCCAAATGATTTTTGCTGCTATGGAATCCTTACAAGTGATAATTAGAAAAAGTGCTTTGAACTTGTACATAAGATCTGTTTGAATGAAGACTAAAATACACTATAGTACAAATGCATAAATGGTGAAAGGACAATAATTGTAGAGAATATGGAGCAAGGTAATTTGTTATTAATAATTGGAAAGCTAAGATTACGGAAAGCTTGCCTCCATGAACTGCTAATCATGATCCATACATTCTGCGAGAATCAAGGTTAATAGTTTGTTATTCATAATGAGAAAGATGTGGTTAAAGAAAAGCTACTGCCAAATGCTCCAAATTGTGGTCCATCCTTTCTGCAAGATGCCATACAATGGTGTCCATTACAATGACCTTATCTCAACTATGATCCACTATTACTGTAATTTTATCCTTCTTGTCACATTTCATAATGCCATTCACAACAAGTATGCCACCCTTGCCTAGAAGATGCATCAAACTGGTTAAACCCATTGTTTTTGCGTGACAGTTGATCTTTGTTCTTCATCTACACAACATAACTCCACATAGTTGAAAGGAATTAAAGTCATGGCCTGCTTAAATTCATGGAAGCTTTTGCTCTATTACTTGGTTTTAGTGTTCAAATGTGGCTGCATCCATATGTGACCATACATAGGCATGGGTATCACTAGTTGATCTGCTATTTCTTAGCAGAGTCAAGAGAAGATGTAAAAGGGGTATATGTTTATCATCTTATTACTCCTTGGCAATTGCATTGTGAAATCATGAGAATGATGTAGGTAGGTCCACGTGAGGGACTAGGTTTTATGGGCAGCAAGGTAGGGACAGCCCCCCTTATTAGCCTTGAGTGACCTTTATGAGCAGAAAAGGCGGGGTTAGGCCCGCTTCCCAGCTCCTGACAAACCCCTCATGATGGGCTCCGAGGGCAGCAAGGTTGGGTTAGGCCCCCTTCCCGGTTCTGGGGCAATATTGGAGAAGATCGACCTCAATATTGTTACCTACAATCCTCCCTAGAGGGTCACTGTGTGATTGACTTGGGAGATGGTGTTATTACAGATTGAAAAGTATTGACCATGCTATGATGATCTCATTATTGATGTTGTTATACTTACAATAAATGAATTGAATGTGAACTGTGCTATGTTTTGAATATTGTCATGATTTGTTCAACCAAATGATTTTAATATCTATTTCAAGAGTTAATACTGTTTGCAGGTAAAGAAATCAGGGGACTTTACAAAAATACTGCACATTTATCAATTACAATTTTTTTTTTGCCAGTTAGACCTGGGGTTGACTAGTTTATTAAAAAACATGGGGCAAATGGAGCTAGAATAACATGGCATAGGCCGACATTGAATGGTTAAAATGTGAGTACCATGCTTTTGACTTTGTTTACATGACTTTTGCTTTGAGCTGGAATAACTTGCTTATCTCCTCTTGTTCCTTCTCTGCATTTATGGCCTTTGCGGCTATGCACCATTTTCAATTTCTTCCTCATCCATGAGGATTATCATAGGCTTCTTGGATTCCACTTTGGCCCATTCTTTGGGTCTAGTTTTTGATGCAACTTCCAACGTTTTGTGTTAGTATGTATATGTATAACTCAATGACCACAATGGTTTTTAGCATTCTTGCATTAATGTACAGCAACAGTAGTCTTCTTATCTTTACAAATTACCTTTCTTGAAGACTTTTCCCTTCTTGGACTGATTGGTACTTTGTCCTGCTTTGAAAAATTTCCTTCCCCTTTCTTCCCCCCTTTTCCTATATGTCTGGAGTCTGGACACATGCTTCATCCAATTCCTGTGGCTTAATGCTGATTACCCTTCTCTAGATGTGGGTGTGGAGGTCTCGAAGGTATTTTGTTCCTATACTTTTGTCTACATGTTCAATCCAAGCAACATGGCTTGTCTTTAAAACTTTGTAGTATAGTCCTGCACACTCTGCCCACCACCTTGTTTGAAATACAACTACTTAATCTTTTGTTTAGTTTTTTGCCCAATCAGATATAATTTTTTTTGCAACAATTCATTGAACTCATCCCAGCTAGCAACAATGGGACTTTTTTTCTTGCTAGAAGAAGCCAAGTGACTTTTTTGTCATAGAAGAGGATGCTCTTCCATTTTCTAACATTCTGCACACTAAAATATGTCTCCATTTGCTTAGTCCAAATATCTAGAAATATAGTATTACTTGTCTGTTAAAGGCTTTTATTTCCACTTTAATTTCAATTTTGAATTGGGCATGGTCAGATTTTTACAAGACTTTTCCTGATGGCTTCTCATCCAATAATTTATCTTTGTTAATCGTGTCTTCTCCATTGTCTCCAAAACCAAACTTTTGAATAGGGCATGTACTATAGAGTTCATAGAGGGCTAATCTTGAAACATCTACTCTTGTTGTTGGTTTAAAACTTTATGTAGTAGGAATGCACAAACTACACACATATTTTTGCGCTGCTTGAATTTCTCTAATGACAGTTATGTAGAGGTCTGAAATGTTGGTTGGGGCTGAAAACAAAGATCTAAAAGTTTGCAACACAACACAAGATTTTTCTCTTGGAAAATATCAGGATGGGTAAAAACCAGTTGGTAGTCGCAATTGCTCTCTAGTTGATTATTATTAGAAGGAATAATTACAGAGATAAGAGATACAACTTTTAGTTATCCTTACTGTCAAGTTCACTTCTTTATTTTCCAACTGAGATTCTTCTTCTTCTTCTAGTTGCTTCAAAACTCAAACTTGTTTCCAATGCTGTATTTTTTTCTTTTGATGTCTTCATCTAGGTGTGGGATGTCTCTAATAATGCACTGAACTGTCTTATTCTCTAGCAATGAATAGACAATGTCTGGCTGGTCGGTTCAACTGCTCATATGTTTAATCCATGCCAAACCACCCCTTTCATCACATTAGCAGTTCTATAACAGCCCTTTAAGGGAACTGGTGGTTTTGAAACTTCCTGGAACTGGTTGTTTCATATTACTTGTACTTCAGTGGTGTTTTGAGGCCTGAAACTCTAGAAGTGAATTCTTTTGTTGATGTGTTATCTTTTCATGGATCATTATAAATCATATTGGGACAAGAAGCACTGTGGTAGATCTAGCAGATAATGGGGGTTGGGTTTCACTTGTCCTTTTCTTCAGAGTAATAAAGCTAACCTCAAAAGTTTGTGCCAAAACAGAAGAAATTAGTTCTTTATTAATATTGTGCTTTAAAAGAGGATAGGTCTTTACTTGAAAGTTGTTTTAATTTTCTCATTAGTGCCTTTTCATGTTTGGATCAAACATAACAGAATGATAAAATAAGAAATAGTATGTTGAAAAAATTGTTAAACTTAAAAGCTATAACTTTGGTTGCTTGAACTTGTTTTTTGAATTCATGTCATAATTTTGTTTCCCCAGCTTGGTATTTAACAAATCGGAGTAGTCATCTCACCAACAATTTTCCATGGTCTAGGGTTCCATAAGCCTAGGTTCATTTGGGAAAAGGAAAAGCAGCGGGTGTAACCCTTAAATGCATTATGCTCTTCTTATTTTTAGAGTTTCATTTTCCAAACATAGAGGAATAACTGTCACAGATCGGTATCTCAGTTTATTTAACACACCTCTTTCCTCTTTGTAGGACTTGTGTTCTTGTCATTGGTTGTTATGTAACACAACATCTATTGTACTTAAAAAGTTAAAACTATAAGAAGATGCTGCTAAACTTTCACAAGAAACTAATGGGCTGTCAGGATTTGTTGTTCTGTCTGCAGATCCTCCTAGAATTTGCCGTTAAAAGTGAGAATTACAAGGAGGCTGCCAAATTAAAACTTCTTATTGATGAAATAACTGCATATGATACTGCTAATGAAGTCATTAGTCAGTTGAAGGTAAAATTCTTTTATTTCCAGGTTTTGGGTTTTGGCCTAATCAAATGATTTAATGAACCCTATTTTTCTCATTTCATGCAATACCTACTTTCTCAGAAAGCAGTAGAAGAGGAACGCTATGAAGATGCAGCAAAGCTACGGGATTTAACTTGTGCTGGATTGGTGAGCTGTTTTTCATGGTTCTTTTACGTGGAGCATACATGGCCCTAATTCAGATCATTTAAAGAATTGTCTCAGCTTGATTTTTTGTGTGTAGATATTGGAAAAGTACAAGAAATCACTAAGATTTAGTCATTGACTGTCAAAATTTTAGTTCATGGATTCCTTATTTAATTAGCGTTTTTTAATAAGTATATAAACTCAATACCTTGAAAGTGGAAGTTGTTTGTAAAACCTCAAATGTTTTATTCTTTTCTATGGTGCTTAGATATTATAGTTGTAACTTTTATAGAACAACTATTAGTTCATTATTTGTGGCTTAGATCTTATATATTTAGAATTCAAAAAGGTTCTTTCACGACAGAAACCTAACATACAGGAAAAGTGAAATATCCATAATACAAATGGTAGATGATACTTTAAAATATATATAATAGAAGGGAAATTTCTCGGGGCAATGATGATCTTCAAATCTAACATTCAACAGTTCAGCTGCGTATTGCCTTTTGAACAATAATTTTTAAATATTCAACACTACAAATTTATTCATCGTACAAGTCCATACGCTGGGATGCTAATGCAGAGTGTTTTAAGGTGATTAGGCACTAACTCTTATTGGCAGCCACACATTGAACCACAGCTGCCAATGTAGTGAATCAATATTGGGTACTGACAAGTGACAATCACAACTTAGATATATGATACTAGAGGTGAAATCTGAGCATGAAGTGAAGTGATTGACTAATTGAATAGAAACAAACACAAGATTAAGATCTATAAGCTTTGACATGATATGACTAGAAAAAGTTCAAGGCATGTTTCTTGGTGAAGAGTACTTATCGTCTATATATAATGCTCATTGTTGTGCTAACTTCACATTGGTTGGATACAGAGTTGGATTGTTAGCTTAAATTGAAGAATGCAAAGAACAATAATCATAGTATTTATAGCAAGAACAACATTTTGTAAAATCATTTCTTGTGGATTTGAGTGAGTGGTAAAGACGAAGGGTCATGATAATTAAGACTTAGGGTCAAATCACCATGGAAACTGCTGTGCGCAAGCTCACATGGCTTGTGATGTTGATCTCAAAGCATTTGGGAAGATCATCAAAGCCCATGCTTGGGAAATAGGCCCCTGTTTGTGTCCCAAGGATGTGGGATATGTGGAAAAGTTCTCATAATCAAGCAGAAAATATAAAAAACTAAATTCTTGTTAAATCAGTTATCTCAAAAATCAGTCTTATATTTAGAAGAGAGTTTTAGTTGTCTAGTGATGTAGCGGAGTACTTCCTCAGTTAAAAACCAGGTTGTGGCATGCTTCCTGTTTCATCAGTAATTGCCTGTGTGCATCTAATTTCATTTTTGCACATGGTTGCTTATGGTTGATTGTAACACTTATCTCAAGTCCTGAATAGAGGTGATAATATTTGATTAGAGTTCTCTGTTCAACGATCGGTGGACCATTGTGCAATGGCACTAGATGCTTTGATGTCAACAAGTAAAAGAACACCGACTGAACTCTTACCTTGTATTTATCTTCAGAGTATAATACCTATATATGCACTTGGCGCAGCTCATTGGAGACTTACCTACTATACATAAGTTAGATGGATCAAGGTGGATTTTCCATGTCCAGTCCTGAGACAGTTGACAAATTACATTTGCTTGGATTTTTTCAACCAACACCCACCATTATCTTTGTAATTCTATTCATCATATCCATGTAAATCTATTTAATCGATGCTGAGGAAGAGAGATAAACATCAGTTTTTGACAGCAATCCCTTTATTTTCTCTTGTTTGCATTTTTTACTGTGTTTTGTAGGGTTACATCACAAATATTCTTATTCATGGATTATTTTCCTTGATTTTTTGGCCCCTTGGCTTAAATTACAAATAATCATTGGTGCTTGCAGGATAATCCGGTCAATACATGTTCTTAGAGTACTCAAAATCCACATGGAATAGGAAGTTCGCAAATCTAATAGAAAAAAACCAAATTTAAATTCAAAACCTGGCCAAGTCCATAGTCATTTTGGTTTTGTATTTTTAGGGTGTAAAAGCTACCACACGTGGGCAGAAGATGTCTGTTATCTTCATGAAAATCATAAATTCCCGGTAGGTCTTGAAATTGATTAATCCAACTACATCAACATTTTATTCAAGATTTGGTAAATGCAATCTATGCAACATAAGCCTCATGTAGAGTTGTCCACTGAGTTCTTGATTTGTGAGTAAATTTAATTTAAGTTATAAGAAAAAAATTATATTTGAGATTTGTAAGCACATTGTGCAAGGCAGTTAATTGTCAATTGAAATTCGTGTGCCCAGAGAAACACATATGATGCATTGTGGGACATACCATTCAAGAGGACTATTGAACTATCCAATGTGCAAGAAATAAAGTCTGTGCAAATTCTAAATATCATGTCATTTGAGATGCCTAGATCTCAAACTCCAAATAAAATGAATATCTTTTTAAGATTTTGGAAGCTCAAAATGTCACAATTGTTTCTAGTATGATATTTAATTTGCACAAATAAGAGACAGTGGATCAGAAAAGAAAAGATGTGCATTCAAAGTCCAAGTTCTAGATTGTAAGTAGTTGTCAAAAGAAGTAAGAAAAATATCTCACTTCAAAAGGACGGGCAAAAGAGTTAGCAATTTTTTTAAAAAGAGGCTGCAACTTTTATGTGCTTAATTCCTGAATTTACAACCATGACCGAGAAATATATTGACACCTTTGTATTTATTTGACTTGGAAAACATGTGTGTTTCTTCAAGTTTTTGAAGGGAACACCTTTTCAGTGTCACCAAAAATTTCCAGCAGTGTGCAGTGCTGCAGTGCTACACATACTATGTGTAATGAATAGTTGAAAACCCTAAAATAATTGAAGCAAAGCGTATATGATAAATGAAGGAACCGAAATTAAATAAGTTCTTTCTGTATAATCTATGCAAGTCCAAACAGCTCTTGAACAGGGTTTCTGAACAAACTCTTATAGTCAGAATTCAGAAATAAATTTATCTATTCATTACAAATACAAGTCAAATTTGAGGCTTGACACAAAATACAGATTTTATCCAAATCACATTTGTTGGTTAATTTTTGAATTGTTGTTCACAACAACAGAGTTATTTTCTGAAATCTCTGGAATTGATTTCTGCAGGAGAAATAAATTGCGGTTTGTTTTTGTGCTAAGCTTCTAAGGCCAAACTACTTTGTTACCATCTTGATGATTCAATGATTTCTACAGGTTGGATGGTGGTCTGGCTTGGCAGACAGTGCCAGTGATCCATATGGGCGAATCATCCGTATTAGCCCTGAACATGGAAGATTTGTGGCCAAGAGTTACAATGCAAGGTAGTTCTTGTCTATGTAGTTGTTTGCATTTCTGATGTATTTTTATGAAACCTTTGTTATTGAGCTTTTTCAATGCTTCAACAGGCAGCTGGCTACAGGAGGACCAGGTGTTCCTTTGTTTGAAATCTTTTTAACTAAAGATGGTCATCAGGATTACAAGCAACAGGTAAGTGTAACCAGACAGATGCATATAATCAGTTAAGGTCTTTATGTGCTAAAGAATCATAGTATTAACTTTCTTTTTGAATGTTGAAGCTGCTGGGCCCATTTTATTGCCATCAATAAATGGAACATGTGTGGTGTTTGTCATCAATTTTTAAGAGTTAGTCATTTATTTGCAGGCAGTCTACTTGCAGCGGAATGGACAATTTGCTAAAGATACTAAAGAACAAGAAACAGACATGGAGAAGATTGATGATACAGAACTGGAAGATGAGGGACTTAGACATGTTCTGAAGTTTCTTAGAGCTGGGATGCCAGGTCTTAAGTTCAAGGTTTTGAAAATTGCAACTCCAGAACGAGCAGAAATGGACATAATTTCAGGGGTTTTTGACCAGTTAATCCAGGACATCAATAAAGGGAAGACTGATGAGATCACTACTAGTGAAGGGTCCGTTCATGAATTTAGAACTGAAGCTGATCTACATAATGATAAGGTGACAATAGGGGCTGATGATTTTATTGAGCTTGTTCAGTTTGCTGCAGCCAAAGTTGCATTTGGTACTCTTCTACAGAGTATTGCAGAGGATGCACCTCTAAATGTTCCTGTACGTGTTGCGGCAAAAATAGAGAAAAGAGGTCATGATTCTTTCTGCTTTCAAATCGAGAACAATGGCGATCAACAGTCAACTGGAGGAAAGGGAATGGCACTCTCGTGGAAAGTTGCTACAGTTGCAAGACAGACACCAGCTGTTCCTATGTCTGCTGGTGTTCCAGAGGTACCTTGGAATGTTGACAAACAAAAAGTGAGACTTTCTTTTTCTTTCCTCAGTATAAGTGGAGATATAGACCCATCCTTATGCTGCACTTTAAAATTTAGCAGAGCATTGATTCAAAATGCGTTGACTTTTTAAAGATAGCATTCTAGAACGTATTATTACATCACTGTGGGAGTTCTCTAATGTACCCTACTATGATATAAAAAGAATGGATATAGATTTTAAATGCACGATACTTATGTTCTATCAGGATATATGCTAATATCATGTTTATGAAATCAAGAAATGAAATACTAAAAGTGCTGCTCCCTACTTTTAACATGAACTATTTTGGATCTTCTAATAATTTTGCTAATGTTTTTACTCGAGTCATCTCCATCTTATTTACTGTAAATTGAATGTTCTGAGGTTTTTATATAAGTTGATGATAGTGCAGGCCTAAGCAGACTTAAACAGAATTGCTAAAGTACCCATGACAAACATGCACTTAAGAGGTTTAGTGTTGATGTTTTGTAGCTTCTGTCGGATAAATCCTATGAGACTATTGAAAATATATATATATTTTATTATGTGAGATATAATATATATAGATATATATCTAAAATAGTATTAGGAGAAATTAATATAATAATGATTTAGAGATATTATATGTGTGTGTGTGTGTATATATATATATATATATATTTATGTAGTTACATAATCAATCATCATTATATTAATCACATAATAATGAATAGACATGTCCCATGAAGGGACATGTCTCTCCTTGCCTCATCCTCAATATAAATGC
>MU225459.1:1607130-1640276 GCA_018584345.1 Thuja plicata | reverse complement strand
ATGTCCCATGAAGGGACATGTCTCTCCTTGCCTCATCCTCAATATAAATGCAAGAGAGATCGCTGCATTTGGAAAACACAGAAAATATAGAGTGCTATTACATTTGCAGCTATCCTAAAACTTAACATGGTATTAGAGCCAGACTGCAAATGTAAGAGAGTAGTTTGTTGATGGTGAATGTGTGACTGTCTCAAAAAATACAGTCTCAGTATGGGGACCATATCTCACAAATACACCGTTGGATTTTGCTGCATTTTGGATATGTTGGTGATAAACAAATTGCGAAGAATCTCACTGGAGCGATTGGAGAGAAAGTGTCAGATTCAAAAGTTATGACCGACTGTGTACGGGTCTATGTGAAATCCAGTGAGTGAAGTTGTGTTGCAGGGTTTTGTCCACACCAAGTGCAAGGAATAAGGCCAAGTGAATTGTAGCAGATTTGTTAAGAATCAAACATCAGTGATTATATATTGGCAACTATGTCATTCCAAAACGCGACGATTCATTGAAGACATAATTTACGCACTGATATTTGAATAAAGTGACTTGATTAAAGAAAAGAAGCGTTGTTTAGTAAGAGGTTGAGGACGATGAATTTGCAAAGTATACACTAATGATTAGTTAGACCTTGTAGCGGCTTTCATTAAAGAGATATTAATTTGTTATGATCGTGGTCAAGCATTAACAAAGAAACACGTATTCCAAAAATGGTGTCTCTTTCTAGAAAGCAAGCATTAATTATAGAGTGTCACCTCTCTTGGAGCAATCAAGTCATTTCACAAGAAGACATGAGAATTGTTCAACGATATAAGAGTGAGAATTTTACGTTGTGGGGGGAATAACAACCAATGTTACATTCCCATTTGAACCATCCTTAGTGGGGAGATGATTCAAAGGGGAGATGTCTCTCAAATAATCTGAGAACGTGTTTTCTGATTTTATGTATATGGACCTTCATTGAAGCAACTTGTGTCAAGGATGTTGATGCGTAGATAAGTATTTATTATCCTTGAATATTACATTTATCTACTCATTGTAGTTTCTCTCATCTATATTTCTATACGTGCTATAAGAGCTATTTGCCTTGATCTTTTCCGGGGATGCTCTTGTAGGAAAAAAAGATTGATATCGGATTCAGAGGGAGTTTGACACTTCAAGAAGGCTCACAATCAAGAAGATTGATATCAGATTCAAAGGGAGTTTGATAGTATATCTTAAGCAATCTTGGATGAAAAGATCAACAGATTGATATCTGCTCAATGAGTTCTTCTCTGTGAGAGAAGTTCGAGGTGAAATCCCTTGTTTCCACCCTCTGCGTTGAGGCATGGTGGATGTCATGTGTGTGACTCCATATTTTTAATGGGCCTGCCCCCTGTGTACATCATGAGGAAGTGACGACTTCAAATGATTATCACTTGTATTTGTAAAGTTATTGGAAGGTGACGATCTTACAATAACTTGACCTTCTATTGTGATAGACATCTTATGATGTTTGAAACAGATCATGATAGATGATATCTTGTATGGTGGATTAAGTTCCTTAAAGAGACCATGGCCTTCTATTGTGATAGACATCTTATGATGTCTGAAACAGATCATGATAGATGATATCTTGCATGGTGGATTAAGTTCCTTAAACAGACCATGGCCTTCTATTGTGATGGACATCTTATGATGTTTGAGATAGATCATGATAGATTATATCTTGCATGGTGGATTAAGTTCCTTAAATAGACCATGAATGTTCCTGTGGTAAGTATCCTTGAGGATACATGTGCACATTACCTATGGACATTTTTTGCGTACTTGGTGAATATCATGCGACTTGATATTCTGAGGCCATTACTCTGAGTACATGGTGAATATCATGTGACTTGATATTCTGTGGCCATTACTCCTGATATCATGAGATGATATCTAATGGTGAATATCTTCTGATCAATGATATCCTTCAACAGGCCATTCTTGATATTACACTGAGATAATATCATATCCTATGTTTATCTCCCTAGCTAAGAGGGAGTGTTGATGTTTTGTAACTTCTGTTGGATACTTCCTATGAGACTATTGAAAAAATATATATATTTTATTATGTGAGATATAATATATATAGATATATATGATATATCTAAAATAGTATTAGGAGAAATTAATATAATAATGATTCATATATATATATATATATATATATATATATATATATATTTATGTAGTTACATAATCGATCATCGTTATATTAATCACATAATAATCAATAGTTCATGGGACATGTCACTCCTTGCCTCATCCTCAATATAAATGCAAGAGAGATCGCTGCATTTGGAAAACACAAAAAATATAGAGTGCTATTACATTTGCAGCTCTCCTAAAACTTAACATTTAGAACTCTCTTTAACCTGATCCAAGAATGAGAAAGGCTGATTAAAGCAAGGGAAAAGGTTGAGAAAGTAATGACCAACAAATGCAGACAACTTTAGGTACATATGACTTTATTGTTTGGGAAACTTGAGGTGGTCTAGAAGATTGCAAGGCAAGTCTCTTAAATGGTAGTACTGGTTAAGGTAGCATATTTGTTCCAAAGCATTCTTGATCTTTGGAATCTAGTGGCTGCTAGCATAGTTTGCTTTAAAACAACCATGGCATGAAGCAAGAAGCATTATGCATTGTTGAGACCAAGAAGTTAGAGTTTGAAACAATAGTGGTGTTAAGTCCTGAAATTGCTGCTTACACTTCTAGACGGGATCAATCCACTTCAAGATCAGGGATGTATTGTTCACGAAGATAGATAGACAAGATCATGAAGAAAAAGTGAGTGATGACAGGCCAATTGATGAGAGTGAATAATCTCTCCTTCACGTTGGGCTTAGGTGGACACAAGAGGGTCTTCCTAGAAGTAATATTTAACAAGATTTAAACACAACCAGACATAAACAAACTGAAACAACTGCAGTAGAATCCAAAGTACACTTGGCCTAAAGAATTTGTCACTAGACCATCTGACCAAGTACTAAACTACTGCATATTTTAATTTAACCTCTATTAAGCTGATAATGCCTAAATGATACAAGTAAAGGAGTGATGCGACTTCAAAAAACAACTTTGTGTAAAATGTTGGAGGGGGGTTGAAGGAAACATTGTCGGAATGGGAAAAATCTGAATCTCCAATAGGAAGAAGGGAAAAGGTGGGGTTGGAGGAAAGGTGTAGGGGGATGGGAAACACTGAAACCTCAGAACATTGCCCACAATCACAAAAAGGACCAGAAACACCCCAAACATTGATTTTTTTGGAACTTTGCAACTTCCAATGTACAATAGGCCCATGAGGGATTATGGAGAATAATAATTAAACAACTTTGACAAACGGAGACCTACACAAAGATTACTTAGATTGGTTATATATGATTTGAAAAATGAGGCCTAAGTGCATAAAGGAGCTGGAACACATAAATTTTGGCAATGTTGAATTGATTCCTGAAATTGGAACCTCCATTTTTGTGTTACCAAGAGATTGGTCCTATCCTTTTACTGATCAATGTCGAGCAGAAGCCTGCTATTGTGCGCATGGAGATGCTAGTGATGACACTGACCAACTATATTGTCAAAGTTGGTTTGAGTGTGGATCTTCTCGTGAAGGAAGTCAACGATTTTGCTAGTATGATATGCATTAAAATACTGGGGGTATTGATGGAAAAGAAAGGGCTCATTAGAGCTCAACCATTCATGCTGAACCCTGTGATTATCTACTTGCAGCAGAAGGCCTTCATACTATTGGGCTTAGTTGCAGGATTCACATCGTGCAGGCCCACACCGGATGTGGATGCGCCTGCGGATGCAGGCTGGGTGTACATGGGATGTGTTCCCAGCTCTGCGGATGCATCCGGATGTGCAGCCCAAGCATCCAGAGTCCAGACGCATCCGCAGGGCTGGGCACACATCCTGTGTGCACCCAGCCTGCATCCGAGTGCATTGGCGGGTGCCAAAAGGAAAAGTCAACTAAGAAAACAAGAAAGGGGCAGCAAAGCTTTGGGATTTAGCACCTAAGTGTACCAACTTGGATGCAACCATTGAGGATCTTGCTAGAGCCTCTATGGATGATGATGATGATGGCATACCTTCACATGGTGCATCTAGTGCAAGTGGAACCACTTTGGGTTCAAATGATCTTGAACTTGCAGCAGCTGAAAATAAAATCCAATAGATGATTTTTAAGTTTTTTGATAATCCTTTTGATGATTGATGAATCATGAACTATATTTTGTAATTGTAATGATTGTCATTGGGATTGTGAACGTAGACATATATGATATCATTGATATGGCTTACTTGAATATTTTTGAACTATCAATTTGCATTTAATATTTATCTTTGGCATTTGGCATTGATCTATGATGAAGTATCATACAATAAAATGATTTAGTTTTACAATTCTGTATATTTCTATAATTTGTTTGCATACACACACACACACACACACACACACACACATGTACCCAAATGCATCCAATCCCTCAATTTTTTTTTTCATGCATCCATGTACTGAGTTCGCATACCCGCATCCAAATCTGTAACTAAGCTATTGGGTTGTGATTGTGTTGTACTTCCACTTTAATGACCTCATTCGCTCTTGTGACTAGCATCATTTACTCCATTTCATCTGTTGAGGGTGCTGTTTGTTTATTTTTGTGACCCTCATGTGTTTAAAGCTATTTAAATGCTGTAAAATGTCTTCACTATCATTAAAATGCAGTTACTAATTGAGAAGATATGACATTGTAAAATCTCTTCATTATCCTTGCTTAAGGTTTTAACAAATATGGCAAAGAGCCAAACTGTGCTAGAAGAGATGACTAGGGAAACACATGTTGATTCATCTAATGAATATCCAAGATGTGCAACCACTTGTGCATCAGCAGGGAAACTCCTTTCAGAAGGGCACGGGGCAACTAGATCTCATCATACTTGATATAACATCTTCAGCAAAATTCAGAAGATAGAGGGATGGAAAGGACAAGGCTGAGTTGAGAGAATGGCATAGAATAGATTGTTGACAACCTATATTGAAGACTTGATCAGTTGAAACTATATGCATGTATGTAGTCCCACCAAGTGTTAAAGATTACATGGAACTGCAACTTGATAAGAATGCACCACACGGAGAGACAATGGAGGATCAAACAATTGTTTGTAGGGGGGTGAAATTAATTGATAATTTAGTGAAAGCCGTGTAGTAGGTTGGACACCTAGGAGAAGATGATAGGGCAATCAATAAAAGAGATTGAGGAAGACCATAAAGAATGGGAAAAGGATATTGCTAAGGTGGAAAACAGGGCTGAAATTGAATCTGAAATATTAATAAGCCTTGGTATTTTTCCCACGCACTAGGCAACTTTTAATTGGCTTAAATCCACCAAGTTCTGTGTAGAAATGGTTTTTTAGAAGAGAACGATGAATAAATTAGATCGAATGAAATATGGGATTAATTCATTCCTAGATTCCATCTTTTGTTTTCCTAAGGATGTAAAACACTCACATAAGGGAGAAAGGTGAGTTGAAAAGGGACCTCACCAAGCATGTGAAGGCCTGGCAAGCACCACATATTTCAGTGAGGAAAAGATAGGTAAGAATCAAGATGATGGAGAGTTATGGAAAATTGTTGGGTTTGAAGAATGGGGATGACAAAGTATGAGAAGTTGATTGCTAAGAATGACAAACTATTGAATGTTCACGAATCAAGATTTCAAATTATTGCATTATGGACCAAATGAATTGAAATATGGTTGAAGAAAGGAAGTGATCATCAGGGATTCACATCACCATCAGATCAACTGATGGAATCTTCATAGCGATTACTGTTTTTTGGAAAGTGTAGACTGTTATTGTTAGACTATTTCTAACAATGGGATCAGCATGGTTTAGAGAAAGTTATTTAATATGCGTGTACAAATTATTTTTTTATTTCAGATGAACCTAGTTTTAGAGGATAAGCTTTATCCAGCTGATGAGCTTTATTCAGAGCTGCAACTTTTATTTTTAAAGCAATTTGATGTTTAGAAACATGCAATTGTATAAAGTTGTACTTTCAAGCCTTATATACATGGTATTGATTTTGAGACAAACTAATGTTGAACTTGTCCGAATTTGTGCAAAAGTCTATTGTTCAAGCTCTCTTTGTGTGTGGTGCAGCTGTGTTTTATGCAATATTGTCATTTATATGCTCAATTCATATAATCTTGTGTGTGTGATTTCACTTATTGAATAGATATTATCAATAATTGCAAGTCTGCTATTGTGCTTTTTGTTAAATTGGGTGTTTGTGTCTATGCATATTAATACTCGAGTACTTTGATTTGTGAACTCTTGTCTTGTTTGTGATACGAATATTCAATTCAGTTCTTGCGTGCATATATTTTCTTGTGTTCACAGTTTAGGTAGATGTTTGTGTTTGTTTTATAGCAGGCATATTTGTTTGGAGAGCCACTAAAGTTATGAAACCTCTGGTCTGTGTATATGTGAATTGATAAGTCTTGGGCTTGTACCAGAGAAGCAAAAATTGATGTGGCAGATTAGTTTATTTTCTATTGGATGTTGCAACCCCCAAAACTAATTATTTATGTGCGAAAATTAAATTATTAAAGTTCACAAAATAGTATTCTAAATTTCTAAGGTTGTAGTATTAAAAAGGGAGTGTCCCTTTTGAATTTGAAGAAATGTTTTACTTTACATGCTGCTCTGAAAATGACAAGTTAAAACATTTAACAAGCTGGTTGATAGCAGTGAAGGATGACCATAACTAGAGAAAGATTCTTCTTCAGAGAACAAATGTAAGAGGTTTACAATTGACCTCAATGAGTTTGGAAGCAGCCAATGTGAATATGCACTTGGAGCAATCCTCACTCAATTTGGCCACCTAGAAGCTTACAACAATGAAAGACATTTATGCTATTGTCTAGGCATGTAAGCATTTGATATCAAGATTGGGAGCATTATCCATATGATCACAAACCTTTGCAGTACTTTGCAAAACAAGTTGTAGGAGAAGCACCATTTAAAGCAGTATTTGTATCTTAACAATTTCAGTTGAAAATCACGCAGAAGGTTAACGGCAGTTCAATTTTATATTGTTTGAGCAAAGTTTCAGTGTAAACTCTTCTCTTTGTGCTTGACACATGGGCATGAGACCAAGCCATGCACAAAATTGTACAAATCTGGTTTAGATTTTGGCATTTGCGAATATCTAATAGGGATTGCATAAATGTAAGACCATTTGAGATTTCCACTTGCAGGATGACCTCTTGTATCATCTTGGGCACTAATGTGTATTGCATGAGGCAGATTGCCAAAACCTGATATGGGAGGCTTACTTAAACAAGATCCTAGGCTATTTTGAAATAAAAAAGACGTGGTTTTTGAAGAAATATTTCTTTTCCCCCCATCATAGATCTGATGTAAAAATGTCAGATTATAAATTGTTTGTATCACAACCAAGCTAACTAACAAGAAACAAAGGCAGGTAGTACACCTTTTAGGTTGGTGACCAATTATGGCTTCATTTGTAGAAGGAAAGACTCATAGGAATTTGCCACAATCCTCCTTGGTTTGCATCCATCAAATTTTCAATTGCAGCATTCCAACAAAATGGTTTAAGTAGTTGACTCTGGTTAAATGCACCATAAATCTAGAGATTTCTCCTTAGCAGACCTTCAATGTAGCTTGGTTACTGTCCTTGGGACAAAGACACAAAAACTTAAAGATGCAAACGACTTTACACAGCATCTGTCTGCAGCTTGCTGCAATGAGGACCATTGCCTCTCAAGGAAGGGCAATCGTTCCAAGAGGATTTGTGGCTTTGATTGACCCATAGTGTAATGGCAGCACTTGAACCTGACAGTCTCATAACACAACTAAATGTGTATATCTGTGTTTAAATTGTACCTGGTGCCAAAACCATGTTTCCAACCCGCAATGCCTAGGTAATTCAAAAATCCTGTCAAAACCAGGTAAATGGGTCAAATCATGAAAACATATGAGTAACTGAAAAAAACATGTTTTGTTTGCGTGCAATTCAAAAAAATAGTAAATTTTTTATTCAACCAGTTGGTTTTTGTCTAGAGGGTTTTTGACACTCGTTAGGGGAAGCATGGGAAACAGGTAAAGAAAATTTATGACACTTCTATTTTTTATGTATGGTCTGAGCTTTATTTTTTGAGTGTTCAATGGGTATGCAATCCCTCACAAAATCCAGCTATTCTCAAGATGGGGACATCGGGGAAACGGCCCTCCGCTGTTCTGCCACCACCACTTCCTATTAGGAGATGTTTTTGGGATGTCTCCCTCAAAGAGGGAAGGTTTCCAGGATACACCTTGTTTTGGGACCAAAAAGAGATATTGGGATGTCCCTAGACCCTTAGGAGACTTGTTTGCAGCTCTCGAGTGCTCAAGAAACTACCAACTGTCCCCTACATCAAATAACTGAAAAATGATTTTTTTAAGAAAATTGGAATCCAACAATTTTTTAATATTTAGGACACTATAGCCCCATCTGCACCCTAATCACTCACAAAAAGTAATTAATTAAGATCCCGACTTTACTTCAAATCAATATCAAAATTCCAACAGCATTTAGAAAAGTTGCATGTTGTAACAACAAGCTGCAAGAGTGAGAAAGGCTAAGAGAAAGAACAGTAAGATAGGAAAGGTGAGAGCAACAACAAGTGTGAGAACATTAGCCAAGTTTCTTTGGTTAAGTGTGAAAATGGTGCGTGCCATAGAGGTTTGCATAGTTTCAAAGGCCTTATTTGCGCTTAGTGGTAGGGGCTCTGCTCCTTGGCCTTAACCTATAGTGTGATAGGGAATACTGGGTGTATTGCTCCATGACCTCGCTGGGAATGCTGCCCATAGACCCCTGCTCTGAACAATGTTGGGGATTCCACCCCCAGACCCTTGCCATCTGCTGTCATCCCACAACCCTATGTAACAAGCCCCCCCACCTCCTACCCCCGAGATTCCGCAGAACATATATTTTTCATGATTTACTTTATTCTCAAAATGTCTGGTCAAAGCTATGTTTTCATTTCTGTTTATATGGAATATTGTATGCATAATTTTGCATGGGCTTGCAGGTATATTAAAGGTTGAATAGGGTATAGCTGATATCCATATTTTTATTTACGTACTGGGAGTGGTGGCAACCTTCATTGATGCACTGTTTTGGCACTCCAAATCAAAAGAAGCATTTGTGATTCTTTCTATTTTCTTTGTTCTAAGTTTTACTGATCACACAGTGATCCTAGAAGCAAGCTATAAAAAATAAAAATAAAACTGTGAAATCCATATATATATATATATATATATATAATGAACTACTTACCTGCTTACATAATTTTGTGTGATAGCAATAGAGTTGTTCAGATTAATAACTAAATGCTACCATCCATTGGGCACAAACATCCCCAGCCTTGCAAATGCATTCAATAGGTCTCTTTTTCCAATGCTTAGTCTCTCCATAGAAATTAATGAACCGCTCAATCATAGAAACTGCTGAGACCACCTTAGCACTATCTGGGCTGTGGTGTACACCTGGAGGGGCCACATTAGGAGGGAAAAGAATCCATTTCTTAGAGCCCTTTATGAGTGCACTTCATGCAGAAGCACTGTCAGGGTCTATGTGGAAGGAAGACCCTGATCTAGCTGGATTTATATCAGCCACCTGTAATCAGGCCTCTCCTTCCCAAGCAATGAAAGAAGATTCTCTGAAATTTGTCTTGTAATTGAAATCTGGACAAAAGATCCTCTGAAATTTGTCTTGTAATTTACAGTTTTTTTTCCTTGTTTTTTTGAGCATTTTAGCGTCTTTTAATCTGCTGTATTTTTCCTGTTTTAAACCCATGTAATTGAATTCTGTTTATTCTTTGTTTATGCCACACAACTCTGAGGTTGTCAACCTTATTCTGCAATGGTTTGGCAGTATTTCCAAAACAATAACAAAGTGTAGGATTAGAGAAACAAATGATTGCATTTTTGGTGAATATGTAAACAACTTGTGGCATACATCCAACCTCTTGGATCTTGTACAAAACTTTAGCATAATACAATCTTGCCACTTACAATTCTAACATGATGTTTTCTGTTTTTTTGAATCTCTCGTCGATTAGATTTTCATTGTATCACTCTTGCAGTTACTTCCATTCATAACACATTTGAATGTGTTGTCTGCCAGGCAAACCTGAACCCTAGGTCAAGTTGTGCCAGTGTTGTGCCTCCATAATTTTAATCATATTTATAGTAGATTCCCCTTAGAGAAAATTATAACAGACAAAGTACAATTCTGCTGCTAAGGTCCAGAGAAAAATTGACAGAATGCTGTATGTAGTTGTTAATTTCAGTGTAGAAAGGTGATCAGGTGTTGACAAGGGTAATTTGTGAAGAAAGAATGGATCATAATCTGCATCAACTTAAGAATCTTAAACATATCAATAAAGGACCCTTCACCCATTCTGTTTAAGCCTAAGGTCTTCATTATCTAAGTAGAAGGGCATAAGATATACTTGTTTTTAAATGACTTTTTTGGGTATAACTAGATAAGGATAGCTGAAGACAACAAAATTAAGATCACTTTTATGGTAGAAGATGGAGTTGATGTCAACAATAGAATGTTGTTCAGAGTCGGACTGTACAATGTCCCATTTACATCTCAAAATACTATCTTGCAGACTTTTGAAAATAGGTTAGTTGGGAATAATATGGCTTTTTGGAATAAGTGATCCATTTGTGGTAACAAGGAGTTGGAACTTTAGGACCTTATTGAGTGCATGAAGCAATTTCAGGCAGTCATCGTATCTGTGAACCCAAAGATGTGTCTACTCATGTTTCCCCAAGGTATGCTTCTTAAGAACATTTCTGTAATGTTGGGCTAGAGAGGAACCCTTACATAATTAGGGTTGTAATGGAGATGGAGGCTATGAATGATGTGACAGGGGTCAAATATTCCTTGTTCGTGTTGGTTATTAATGATGCTTTGTAAAGAATTTTTCCTGATTTTCCTGGTCCCTGGACATGAATACAAGGAAAGGGGTCCCATTCAAGTGTTTGGAAGAACTAAAAGAATCATTCAAAGAGTTGAAGGTGCATCTCATCTGCTCAACAATTCTAGCATATCTAAATTGGGGCAAGGGGTTCCATGCCCACGTGGATGGATCAAACTAAGCAATGAAGTACTGAAAGAATCATTCACAGAGTTGAAGGTGCATCTCATCAGCTCAACAATTGTAGCATATCTAGATTGGGGCAAGAGTTCCATGCCCACCTGGATGGATCAAAATATGGAGAAGAAAAAGTGCGCCGACCTCGAGATCGGTTAAAGTCTCAAAGGATGAACTATCCCTTGCACCACCTCACTTCTACTAGCACTCTGGTGAGCTAGGGGATCAAGACACTAAGTATGATAAAGAGGTTTGATAACTAAGATACTAAATGTGAAAGAAATGTAAATAACTATTAACTGCTAAACGGAAATGATATTCTGACTACGGAAACTGAAAAAAACACACTACAGAGATAGAGTACCAAACTCCGCGAGCTCATTGCCTAAGATGCATGTGCGGGTACAGGATGATAGTGCGACGCGCACACGTCCTGTACAGACAGAGTATAGGCGACGACACAAAAAAAGAGGAAAATAACAGAATCTAACTAGAACAACTAAATGGAAAATAAGATAATAGCAAAATATAAAAAAAACATGATTATACTATGAAATGAAGAATCAAGTGTGCGTCTAAAATGAGAGCCTCCAAGTATCAAAAAACCTGTCCAAAATGTGTAAAGAAAGCTTATGGAGAATGGAGAAGTGTTTAGAGTGTGTAGAAGCGTCTAGGGAGCCGGAAGAGGTTTGAAAATGGAGATATAAGCTTTCTGGGTCAAATCTCGTGTCGGTGGGCAGTGGGATCGGGTGTTACAATTGCAGGGTGGCAGTTTGTAATGCTCCAATGACAATTTGCACGTTTGTAGATTTGCGGACGAGTGCGCGCCGCGCTAATGTCTCCACGGTGCGCATGTGTCCTTTGCCATACAGTCCGCGTGGCCGAGATTTTGAATGGGTAATGGTGAAGTGGGATGAATAAGCACGGATGGATGACGTGGAATTTGTGTCTTAGGCTAAGGTAGGGACATTATGAAATGGTAAATTAGACCGGGGTGCAAATTTGTGGCATTACACAAACTAAGCTACTGGTTTTACCTGAGTATAAGTAGGAACTCATTTGTTGGAACTTGGGTCACCCCATGAACTTTGCGAGCTCCTGTTGTCAAATATAGAGGAAAATTTTAATGTTACTTGTTAGCATCCCTGTTTATTTAAGTATAGCCCATCACTCAAAGACAGATAAATGATAGGTCGCCATTTGATGTTGCCAAGGAATTATCAATTTATCAGACCTGGCAAGAGTCATACTGGGTTCATAAGGTTGCATGATGTCTCTTTTTACAATTTACGTTTGTTTAAACTGGGTTAGATAGCATTGGTTCATATCTATTCCTTACTGTTACCTAATCCAATACTGTTAAATTCATTGATAGCTGTAGAGTCGTAGACTCGTGCTCTGTGCCTGAGGCTATAATACTCTTTTGTCTGTATCTTATTTGAAAATTGTCTGAGGATGTCATAATACATCTCTTTTTCCTGATAAAACAAGTTGCTCTTTACTGTAAATCCATCTGTGTAAAATTTTATGGGTGTTTACTGCAAAATGAATCTGGCAGGCACTGCAGGACTTTGGAGAGATAATTACACTGGCAGTTAGTGAGGCACAAAAAAGACGTGGCTTGCATGCGAGCACAATCTTTCACCGCATCAATATTGAAGCAGCAAATGCTGATCCGTTTTGTGGTATTTTGGGCCGGCAATTCTAGACTTTTAATTTGCGTGGTATTTGAACATGAAAAAGTCTTTATACAAATTTTAATAAAAATATTTGTTTTTATTATTTAGGGTTGTATACTGGCACTTTTGGCCCTTACACTTCAGAAGTAATTCAGTTAAGGCGCCGCATTGGTCGATGGCATGATGATAATAATGCAACTCCTAGTAAGGACTCGAAGTTTGAGTATTATGAATACGTGGAAGCTGTGAAGCTGACAGGGAACATGATTATACCAGCAGGACAGGTAAAATGCATTGACCAATCCTTGTTCATCAAATCATTGCTTTGTGGCACAAAGTTTACTGCCATTCATGGTCCTATTACTCTGCTTGCATTCATAAAATATATTTGGATGCTTATAATGTTGGAAGTTTTTTCTCCAGGTTACTTTCCGTGCAAAAATTGGGAAACAATATCTACTTCCTCACCGAGATATTTACCCCGAGGAGCTTGGAGTGGTATGATTCTGGGTTTCAGTAAATTTGAACTGTTAGATAAGTTTGACCACCCCACCATTTTACTAAACTGGCAAGATTTAATTTATAAATGAAATTCAGATTGCAAGGTACAAGGGTCAAGAGAGACGGGCACAGTCTGGATTTCGTAACCGTGAGTGGGCTGATGCAGAACTTTTGCTACTTGATGGGAAGGTGAGTACATGGTGTTTCCCAGAGTATGTTTTCGTGAAGTCAAGGTCAATATGATTTAGTAGGTCAATATTGACTATTCTTGATGTATTCAGGGAACTGGCTCCACTACCGGTCCACATCTTGGCTTTCTATTGTCTCTGCATGAATATCCAATTCCTGTATGGTTCAAACGGTTAAACCTTCCAGCAGAAGATGGGCCATATGTGTGTGCAGATACCACCTGAAAAATGCAAGTTGTATTTGATTTTGAGGTAATAATGTTTTCCCCAGATCTCTCTTCTAGCTTGTGATTTTTCCAGCTTTTTAATGTAAATGCAAATCTTTCAATCTTAGATTTCCCATTGGGTAGCTGATCAGACTGAATTTCCTGGAAGATCGGTGATATGACATGTGGCCTCTAGATATGTGTTCATGCTGAATTGGGCTGTGCGTTTTGGTTGAAACTGAAGGGTTGTTGCCTGAACTTGTATGGAACTGAAAGGCTTGAGAAAGGATATTTAAGCTGGAAGGTAAAGTTTGTAAACAAAATGCATGTGGACCAAAATGTTCTGTATGTGTTGAACTGTGTTTTTTATGAATGGTCCCGTTGTAAGAGTTGCCACGTATTGTTCACAATTGTATTCTATATATGTATTTTTTTGTTGCAAACATGGCAGACTGCAGATTCAGACTTGCTGCCTTTGTTCTGCCTGTGTATTTCACTATTCAAAACTGAAGGTCAAATGGAAGATGTAGGGTTCTCCCTGCATTGTGAAAGATGTAGTAAATTACAAGGTCTTTCACAGTGTATTTCACAGTTAAAAGAATGACAACCATTGGTGTACTGCGCCACTATGGGTTTTGGTATTATAATTTGATTATCATGGTGTAAATTGTCATGCAAAAGTTTTCCGATTGATACAAACTTGATTGTTCTAAGGAAAGTCATAATTCTACTAACATAGCTAAGTAAATCTCAGCAGCTCATGGACATTCCAATTTAGCCGAGTAACAGTGAACACAACTATTTGATCAGCATTTATATAATATATTTGCAGATCTTATCCTTGCATAAGATTAGGTTATGTACTTTGCGAGAAATGAACTTTTGGATAAAATTACTATATAATAAAATCGAAATATGGGTTAGAAGAGCTTTGAATTGATCAACTCCTGAATATTTAATCTTTTGTTATGTTGTCCTGTCACATTACCAAAACTAAATAAAATTAGTTCACTATTGTTTTTTCAGTTAGAGCTACTTGGCATCTAATGTAATGTAAAGAGTTTAACTATAATTAGCTATTATCTGTAATGTAATACACATTTCATTGTGATGATGAGTCACACACTAGTCGGAATTGTTGATGCTTTAAAAAAAATTATACAACGTTTTCCAGAATCATACTTTTCTAAATTTTTGGACTATGAAGCCTCAAACTTCTTTGAGTTGACATTTATTTATCTTAAAAATTCTAGAAGAGAGTTCCTAAACATGTCAGGTTTGTTGGTGACAAATCATGGAGATTATACCTTGTGTAATCAGCAACTATAGATGTTCCTAATATAACTCACATAGTCAACTTTCACACTATTGTTAACCCCTTGAAATGGAACTTAAATTGCAATATTAAAAAGTTTCTGAACAGTAACTTGGAGTAAAAGAAACAGAGCACACACAAAAATGAATACATAGATACAAAGTAATACTTGGAGAAAACCCAATTTGGGTGAAAAACTAAATAGTGCACATTCGCCATCTTAGGAAAGAAATATAGTGGTTACACAACAGACGCTACTTGGAGCTCATTTTATGGTCCTCAAGCTCCTTCACCAACATTTATCCACCTTGCAACTAGTAAACTATGCTCTTACATTTGCTTACAAAAAGTGAAGATAATAGAAGGTCAACAACTTGAGCCAGTCCTATTCATAATTTCAACAGTTATAGTGTTCGCACCCCCACCCATGGTGCCATAATGGAGAAGGGCATGAGAAACAAATCGATTCAATGTTGAAAACTCAAATTCCCTTCATTGACAGTCGGTACAAAGTTTTCATTGCAGACATTACAGATTTGTTAGGCATTCTCTCATTCATGGTGGTATACAAATCAAACGCAGCAGTATTCCAACGTTCACCGCTGTATACTTAACAAATGCCATGGTATTCCACCATTTGTCGTGGTGAATGACAGCTTTGTTGCCTGTACAAAGCAGGGATTTTAACGTTCTTCACTTTGCTCTCATCCAAAACCTTGAGATGTTTGGATTATCCCTACTACTGTCCAATGCTCTCTACCAATTACAATGCATTAAGATTCACCAGTTTTGACTTGGAAGAGCCTCCTAGCCACTTGACAATTTTGTTGACAGCTGAAGTGATCATTGAAGACCCCTTCGGGTGAATTTTATTTGAGCTGATTTTTGGATCAAGCCTCCTCCACCAAAAGGCTGTTGGTCCCTGAAACTTAGAGCATGATCAAATGAGGGAATCTCCTTCCCACATCTTCTTGCAAAACCCACTTGTCATTGCTAGGTGGTTGCCTATCAAGAAGCATCAACCATGCTTCTTGCTGGCCACACTTGGTCTCCTTTACCTTCTTGTAAAGCAGTGCCATTTGCCCACTCCTCTTGTTCCTTACTAGCAAAATCAGTCATGGATTGCAAATTGCCATCCCCTCTTCATCAAATTTTGAACAAGTTCTAACATTGATCACTGAGAATATCTGTGTATGTAGGCAACTGTAATGTACTAACCACAATGCTTTCCAAGAGAATGTGTAATCAGTAATACTAATTGCAGATATTTATGAGCAGGAAACAGAGAACAGCAAACTTCAATAATCAAGATGAAATCAATACAGTTCAGATTGTCTTCTTACAATATCATCTGCATTGTGATTTGCAGATGAATTGATTTTTCAATTACAATTCTATACTCCTTACAGCCTGAATCAAAATATCACTGGTAAAAAGGAAACTTGCCGAATTGCAGAAGAATCACAGAAAGATGTGAATGCTCAATTGCCCCTGTTGATCGACTGTTGAATGCTTGCTCCAACGAATGATAACAGTCTGGCTAGTAAACAAATGGTAGAAAACTTGGTACTTTCCTTTGAACAGATTTTAAGGATTGTCAGAACCTGAGATTCTGGCTTTCTATTGGGACATGAAGATTCCCATAAGATGGAGTTCCAACCAAGTTCGATTGTGAATGAATTGGTGTCGCTGTCTGTATGCTGGCTGCACAATAGAAGTCGTGGCTTTAATTATGATAAACCCAAACAATTTGATATAAATCTCTCCTCTGTAAGTGGATGCCGTAATTGTGCTCTCTATATTCAGATACCTCAATCAATATAATTCTTGCTAGACGCATTGTGATCATATATATGTATCCGTCTCTGCTTGTGTAGCTGACTCCAAGAAGAGTCGGTATTATCGGTATATCCAAAAATTCTCGTATGTTCATGTATAGCCGACTGGTAAGTGACAATGTTGTAATTTGCTGTTTCCCGAGGGAAATGTACTCAGCTATGTGAAGCTTGTTGTAGAGCCCGAAGTGATAGGAATTATTGCTGGATCACTATGCTTATGCAATCTCAGAATGATACTTAAATTTTCGCAAGTTTTGTTCCTCAGTGACTGGACTCCAATATTGAAAGTTCGCTGTCCTGCTCGGGATCGCTGTTGAAGATCGGCTGTGGCTTTTTCCTCCCTGATGTTGATAGAATGGTATTGCCAGATGTGATAGATATGGATCTGAAAGATAGAATGAATTTCGGTTAGTCCAATAAGGTCACAAAGTTACTACACCTTATTGGAGAAACCAGTAGACTAGGGAGAATCTATCACCTCCGAAACTGCCTCTCCAAGTCTGATCCCCAGTAGGAATTGAAAACACAGGAATAGATAAACTCCAATTGATGAAAATGAACAACCAAATAGTTTTCTTAAATAGGAAAAGGTCAGGTCCTAAATCTTGAAGAACTGGCCCCAAAGTGGTGCTCCAAATTCAAATTATGAAATTAAATTAAATTAAATTGGCGCACCACTGCATCCCTTTAATTGGGCCCCCTTGTGTGACCATTAACTCGCGGGGGACCATAAGAGTTAGTTGCATAAATGAAATAGGCCCGACCTAAAGAGGAGATATGACAGCAACTCCAACCTAAAAGCATTTTGATATTACCTCTTCAACGATTTTTAATGGACCATATCTCAAAGGTTAAAGCTTTTTGGAAGGTCCTTGAAAGGGCTAGAAAAAGAGGATTCAAATGTTGAGAATGCTAATAAGTAAAAAGACATCTAGGGCCCAAGAGGAAGTTGGAGAGCCTTGGGTAAGTACAAGTGCTGACACAGTCAGCAAAGAGTGGAACATAATTTGCGTATATGAGTCAATGGCCTTGTTGCAAGTGTTGTATGTACATCAAATGCTCGTCCCAATTCATTGAATATTGCTAATTATAATCCCAAAGCAGTTGTCCAAATGTTCTATTTGCAATGTTTGTTTGTCGATTAGTTTTAGGATGGAAAGTTGCAGATCTCTTAGACTTTATGTCCATTCTTTTCCTCAATGTGCACCAAAAGTTGCTTAAGATCCACACGTCTCTATTTGATATGTTGCTCTTGAGGAGCTCAAAGTGAATCCACACATCTCGGTGCAATCTTGCAAGCCATTAGTACACATAATTCACTAAAACAATCTATGCAAATTAAAACATGGCTGCGACAATCCTTGGTTTTTGGAAGACCTCACACAAAGTGCATACATATCTTGTGGCCTTTTAGGCACATGCAATTGTTGGTAAAATTCAAGCTTTTGGTTATCGGGCATATTTACACCACCCAAGTAGCAACTCCTAATGAATCTTGTCACATCTACTTGTAGGTACAATATGTACTGCTAACATGTGCTAGTCTTAATTACACTTAGGTGTTGTACAACTCAAGAAATATGAGCCTTTTCCATGAACAAGAGTCTTCACTCTTTTGGCACACAAAGTCCACTTGCTTGGTAGAGAAACCCTTGTTCTAAGTAGTAGGCTAGTTGAGGCTCAAACAACAAGACAACTACGTTGTTTAGATCACCCCTACTTTTTGTTGTATGTACTTTCTCCTTGATGGAGCTTTTTGCGTGTGAATTTTATGAAGGTGTCGAGTATCCCATCCACTTTTACTGCAACTATGTTTGGTCTTGTAAGTATTGTAAGGATCTGTGATTGATACGCACAATTATTTTCTTACCCGTGAAATAGTGCTTCCACTTATTCACTGCTAAACTAAGGCATAAAGCTACTTGTCATAAGTATTGTAGTTGAACACCTCCTCTTTGAACAATTGTGAATGGTGTAGAACTCTTAATAGCTTTCATTAATTAATTGGCATTTTACTTATAAGAATGTTATTAAGACTGAACGATTGTCAACAAATGATGAATTAGGAGTTTTGTTTACATCAACATTGATAATGGCATATTATTATGCCTTTTTGATTAATTTGTTACAGCTGAATCTGATTGGTTTGTTGATATTTGTTAGTTATCCGTGCTTTGATATCTATTGTTGATTATAATATTTTGAATAATGTTTAATATATCATGTGGACTGATGTGTTATTGAATCTTAGTTTTGTAATGTTGTGTGCTTGACAAGGGAGATAAGATAAGATAAGATAAGATAAATTTATTAATGTCCAACGGAAGACCAACAAGGGTCTATGGGACAGGAAACAAACAACCAAAAAACAAGAAACCAATGGACCACCAAATAGTGGTCGGGGGAACAACAAAAAGAACAAGGAACCAAACAAGAAGCAGAGAACAAAGAACCACCAGGGCAAGGACTAGGGGTCCTTCCCGAGCGGAAAGAAGTCCAACACAGAAGGATAGTGACCCGCCCGGAAGAATAAGGGTACAGAGCCATCATCGTTGCAGTGATCATGTGGAGTATCATGTGGAAGGAGGCTCCCACATCAATGCAACGACATTGATTGAAACAAAGATAAGTGGAATTGATCTGTTTGTGTCACCCTTTATTAATGTAGTTTATGCTAGTTGATTATTACTTGTTCTTATTTGTTAGCATAATTTGGTAGTTTCTTGTTGCATGTTAGTCAAGTTGTTGTTTTGGTTGTTTTCTTTGACATTCTTTGTTTTCCATTTTCATCAATGTCATTTGGTTTTGCTGGGGCCATTTGTTGTTTATATTAGTATTGTGTCTATTTGGAGGTTCTATTTATGTGTAGATTGTACGTGTGTAGGTGTATTGTGTTTTTGGCCATGGCGCCTTCACCTCATCATAGATACTTGTAACTTGTTAATAAAATTTCACCTTAAGCTAAACTTTTGAAAGGCAATGATCAATACTCAAATATTTAAATTGGGGTATATTAAGACAATGGAGGAAGCCACAAGTTTTTTTATTAAACTCTCCACTATGTTTTTATGAGCATTTGCAATCCATAACTCCTTTGGAGTACTACTAAGATAAGAAAACATGACTTTTTATTGTTTTTGATTCTTAGAAAACAAGGCATGTTTAGGGGAGTTGGTTGATGGGAAAGCCCTGTTGGTGGTTCACCTGACATGAGAGGCCATATGCACGTAGTTTCATTGACTGTTTATGTGAGTGGGAAGTTGTAGAGAGAGAATATTGCAGAAGGTTAAGATGGTTGTCATAGCTTTTGTTGGTTAGTAAAAGGAATAAGATGAGATTTCTTTTCATTGTTTTCTTCCATTGGCTCTGGTTTTGTTCTATGTTGAAGGAAGTGCTATAGGCTGGAGGCATTATGTGGCTACTTAGTCATGTTCAATGTTCTCATATGATTTGGATATGTATGAAATGAAGCTTAAATCTATATTTTATGTGGGTGATAACCATTTGATGCTTGCTTTCAATTTGAGTTTGCATATCATATCTATTAAAGACCATTGGCTTAAAGGTCTTGAAGCTCAATTGTTGAGAATGAATATTGAAAAGGTGTTGGAAAATGGTTACGCGTTGGGGAAATTGATCTAGGCTTTTGCAAGTAAACCCTAAAAGAATTCCTAACTGGTTTGTATGTGGTAATCATTCGTTTGTAAACTGGACTTGGGAAATATATTGTAGATTTTTTTTTAAATATTTGCATGCTTTTTGGGTTTTTTACATTGTAATAAGTGTCTATAAGTGACTCATAGTGTTCAAGTTTGTATGTTGTGCTAATGACAATATTGAATGAATAGTGATCTTTTTGAAAACCTTTAGGGCACATGACGTCTGACTATAAGTTAAATTAAGGATTCTTATCTGGCCTTTTACCTTTTTTAGAGCCCGAGTATGTCTTGAGTATACCAACCATATCAACTATTCCAAACTCTTAAGATTCTTATATGTTGGGGAAATTTTGTTGTTCTTGCGATGTGATTAGAATATTATAATATTTGGGCTTTACTACTGTTGGTACTATATTCATTTGGAAACGATTGGCAAGGGTGGTTTAGGCATGGAAGTTATCAAGTTGCTCTAACCTTCAACTATTGTCTTGAGTTGACATAATGCCTTCTTATTATCCTTGTAAATTTGTAACCCTTGAATAAGCTCATCTAATGACGAAAGCCTTAGTCATGCTAGTGAGGGAATGAAGACATGTTTGATTCCCTACATTATTATATTCCTACAAACCCTCTTAGCAAAAGAATGAGTTATTGAGGTATCTTACTTTGAGTATTATGATGAAAGATTGATATATGATATTGCTAAGCATTATCACAATGTACTATTAGTGGTGATGTCTGATTGTCCATGCTATGCTATTACAAAGTATTGCTATTTAGATAAGATAAGATAAGATAAAAAAAATTATTAATGTCCAACACGAGACCACAAAGGGTCTAAGGGACTGGGAACATACAGAGCAGAACAAGCAGCAGCAAGAGCACCAAACAGTGTCTGGGGAAAGAACAATAACAAGAAAGCAGAAAGTAGAAAACAAAAAACAAAAAATAGAAAAAAAAACCTCAATCCTTGAAAGGTCTTGTCTTGACTCTAGCAAGGGAAACTACGGTAAAATTGAATCTGAAATGTGAATGGATACTTATGATAGTTTATCGGGTTTGTATTGCTTTCAAACAGTGCTTCCATTTATGGGTCAATAAAGAATCTTGAGCTTCTCGATGGTTAAGGTTAGAGGTGTGCTTTATAAGTTGTTTTCTTGGTGATAGAGCTTCTCGAGTTGTTTATTAGTGATTTGAGGTTGTACTTTGTCTTGTCATGATCTTCGAAGAGTGGTTTGAAATTCCTTAATGTTTTACTTTTGTTTCTCGCGAGTATCATTGAGTCTTGAAATTTTATATTGGTCTAAAACTTTCATTATTGTATCTTCTCGGTCTCAATTACTAAACACCTGTAGTGACATATTGTCTAAGTTACTTGTATTGTTTGGGTACCATGCTAGGGTTTTTGTTGGCTTAATATTTTTATGCTTTAATGGATAATTTTGAAGATTCCATTGACAATGATGCCTTAGATGAGTTGATTGTTACATGACTTTGTGGGAATTCAAGCTCTGTATTTGTTAATTTATTTGTGACTAGTTAAAGTAATATTCCCTTTGGGATTGCCAATTTAATGTTTATGTTACCAAGAGTTTTGAGATAGGGTAAATTTTCTTTGGTATGTTTTGGTTTTGTTACCATGAGATTGTTTGGACAACTTTTGATAGATATAAAAGATGGGAGGAGTTTTGAGATAGTGTAGGTTTTCATTGGTATGTTTTAGAGTGTGCTGGGAGTCATTTTTTTTTTCACAAAGCTGAATTTATTGGTATGTTGTAATTTCATTTTATCCTTGGGAGTATTGAACCTGACCTTTGTGAATACGACTGGTTTGTATTATGTTCTTTTTATATTTGAACTATGAAGCAAGGATGTAATTGTAGAAGGGGTTTACTTGAAAGCTTGTGTTTATTTATACCAACTCATAACGACATACCATTACATGGTTCCTTGGAACTAGAGGTAACAAGTCTTGCTGAAGAAGCCTTGTGGTTTTTGTATGTTTATTATGAAGTGCCGACTAAACTATTAAATTTGTTCAATAGTGATCATACTGCATTTGAAATATTGTACCCAAAGGTTTGAGATGAACACTTATTATGGTAAGCTAGTGTTCTTTACATATACGCTCAAGAGCATGAGGTAATAAGACTTATTACTTCCCATTGTGATAATACGTGAACTATTGTATTTTGTTTGGTAAACTATCTTGGTCTATAGCTATGCATCTTCATTTGGAGCTAAGAGTTAGCATGTTCATGACACAATAGGTTGATAACCTTTTAAGGTGTAGTTCAAAGTATTTTGAACTATGGTTTTCGGAACACCATTGAACTATGTCATTAGTAATTATGAACCTAAAGTGTGGAGTCATATTGAAATACTTAAGTATGCTAGGAAAAAGTCCATATGTATCTCATTTGAACTATCATCAATAATTGTGAATTGAATTTGCTAAAGTTGGTGATTGATTCCCACAACTTTTATAAATCACTTGAAAGAAATATTGGTCACGAATAAAGATCAAAGCAAGATAGCTTGTATTGATTCAATAACTTGAATGAATACAATGTACAAATGAATGCTTATGGAAATAAAAGAGAACTTTAGATGAAACCCCAGCTGAGGATTACGTTAGATCATGACAAATATCCTCACCTTATAGTATGAGACAACATTTCCCTAAATATAGGGATGGGTTTTTGTGAACCACTACTCATGAAACATGGGTCAATGAGTGACTTAAAAACTACATAGTTGAATCCTGCTAGAAATATCACACTTTTACTTGTGGAAAATATCTCATGCTTATCAATTGGTGAGCTAAATGGGCTCTATAATGAATGGTTCATGAGGTACGACACTTGCTGAATGCTTTGCAAACCAGGTTGCAAGCTAAATGGGTTTAACCTTGGAGGAAACTTCATAGTTAAGTGCGCTTGAGCTGAAGTAGTACTGGGATGAGTGACCTCCTGGGAAGTCCTAGTGCTTCACCTCTATGAGCACACCTAGATGCAATGAGTGTTGAGTGTTCTGTTCATTCTCATGAGAGATGGGTTCTTGTGAACTACTACTCATGAAGCCTGTGTCAATGAATTTGACTCAAAAACTACATTGTTGAATCTTGATAGCGATATCACACTTATGTTTAGCTTAAGTGAATAAAGTAAAAAGAGGCGTAACTAATTAACGAGCGATTAATTAACTAATTAGGTAATTACTTAGTTTACTCTGACATGCTTCTTTACTTCAGCTTAGTGGGAAGCTAAAAACTTAATGATGAATTTAATAATTGATGTATATCTGGGTCTTAGCTACAAGGCTTGAGGAGGTACTCATGTACAAACAAATGAATCTTTCATATTCGAAGAAAAAGAGAAGACTACATGGAAAAAATCACTCCTTTAAAGGAGATAAAATACAATAATTCTACACTAGTGAAAAAATGAAAGGACTTAATATGGCCCTCCAATATGAGAGAAATGAGGATATGAATGTCCACATAGAAAAGTAGCTTATATGCCAAAGATGAACACGTGATAAATTACAATCCACAAACTATAAACAATATTCCCCCCCCTAGGAAGAAATAGATCCATTGGTGGTTGAAGAAGCCATGCCCATAAGTTGGATGAATAGGGAATCAAAATTCAAATTATGTGTAGCTTTAAAAACTGCTCAAATGTTTGCGTGGTAGAATGAGATATTGTCAATCCCAAGTGGTGTAAAATATGATGTGGAACAAGCTCCAAAGACAATGATGAATGCGTTGAAAATGATGATTTGGTTTTTGCAAATAGGGATGATATGTCTACAAGACATACATACCAAGTAGTTGTGTTGGGAAAACTATGAATGCCTTGCTGCACCAACTCAATGATGGTCATGGATGTGGCAATGCTAATATGAGGAGAGGGAACAAGGAGACATGTCTCTAAACCATTGAAATATGTAAGATATACTAAGGATCCTATAAAGTATCATCATCAAAGTGTATCTAATCGGCATCATCGAGGGGAATGAGATAACTTACAACAAGATCTTCTTTAAATGGAGTGATATGAGGGTCTTCACAAATCTCCCAAACTTTACTCCAAAGTGTGAGGAGACAATCAATGTTTGATACATCACACATATTGTCATGATCAACACTAGAACAAATCACTTCTACAACATGGCTAATGATGTTACCCTAAGTTGATGTACTCTTTTGGGGTGTCTAATTTGAGTATGAGTCAATAAAGATAAGGCAAAAATTAAGCCACCTAAGATTGGTTGGGTTGCCATTTTGTGAAGACTCACAATCATCCTTTCTTAGGATGATCACATAAGGAAGAATATAAAAACCCACGATATCCAACCACAATGCATGTAAGGTAAGGGCAAATGAATGTTAGGAAATAATGCATCAACATCTAGTTCATTTAATCCATTTCCTAATATGCATACAAGCTTTTGCAGAATAGTCATTATGCCAAGATCAAATAGACAAGCCACAAGATCACACATGATATACCTTGGGAAAACCCTCATGAGGGAAAAATCAAGCCCTAAAAGCATCCATACTCCATCTATTGTTCAATTTTAAACAATTTATGCACTTAGTTACAATTGATACTTCTGAAACATAAAGCCTCTCACATGCATCCTACGTATGTCCAAGCACAAATCCACACATTGCATGCTATTTGCGCTAATCATGAAGACTCGCTAATAACAACCCACTCGACTAAATGACCTTAACAACTAAACATGTGCTTTCTTGTATAGACATATACTACAAAAAACACAACCAAGTGGTAAAGTAAAATCATGTGCCGCAAACCCATGTGAATACAATACCATTGACTCCTCATTTAATATTGGGTACTTCTTGCTTTCGCTTTGTTAATCTTTCCTTAAATATCAAATTATACACATTTTGTTAATGTTACATACAACATATAAAATGGCCGCAAGGAAAAACTGCTTATGTTGCACATCTTTCTAGGCTCACTTAGGTGCACCACATATAATAATAAAAAATATTATAAACATTATATCAGGTGTGCAACACCTTATCCCAACATCCCTTCACTTGTATATATTGTATGTATTTCAATCGATGAAATACATCAGTATAGTCATACATGAAACCACATGAATCTCCAACATGCTCTTGTGGTCCATCAAGATACCTACAATAGAACCAAAGTAACCACCATCTAAAGAAAGAACTCTTCTCATCCTCCAACATTCCATCTATAGAAGAAAAAGAACAAGCCAAGGTGAAGATGCACCAATCCAATAACACAAGTATTGAATTCAATGTGATAACAAAGGCTCCAAGCTATTATCATAAGGCAAAAACCCACACAATAAAAGATGATATCCACAACACATGCCAATACATCCAACCATACATACCTCCTAAGTATCAACAACATTAGTAAACTCGACCAATCACATATTTCAACCCATAGACTGTAATCAAGCTCTTTGTACCAAACTTGTCAATGAAGTACTTACATATCTAGGAACTCTCAGTGCATAGGTAGTGTACCAATCAATGCTCATATTAAGGTGTGATAAGTAATCAAAATATGAAGTACCAAGAACAATAACAATGATCCACACGTGTCGTAAATAGTTACATACTATCTCACAATATGCCATTATCCTCCCAAACAATCATGAATGTCATGGAAGAACCCACTAAGCGAAGAAAGAAAACCTATAAATCATAAATTGTCTTTCTACCAACACCTCAAAGAAATAATGATGTGTTAAGTATGTTCTCCTCCAAAACACCGCAACAAAGAAGCCATAACAACACCAAACCAGTTCAATATCTTAGATTAATCAAATATATGTATCATGTAACATGCCAAGATGGTTGTAAGGCTCTCGAACCAAAGAAAACAAACTCATAATAACAATTGCCATTAAATGAAATCAGCCCCATAAACCATCTCTTAACATCCTCGTAATGAACTCATATTATCAACCCAAATGCACAAGGAGAGAACCATGCTAAACATCTTTCAAAATATTCCTCTAGAACTAACCGTCAATTCATATCTCAAGCTTCATATATATGAAAGATGAACATAAAACATAATACACTTGAAAGGAACAATAGACAGTGCCTCTCAAGTAATAAACAATTTAGTAAACCAAGAGCAGGGAATGAGAATGATCCTCCATAATAATCAAATCAAGATGAATCACTCCAAGAACAAACTCCTCTCAAGTCCATACTATGTGAAAGCTCCTTGGTCTTCCTACTAAAATCACCAACCATCTTAATATATCTCTCTAATCACAAAAGAATGACAACATCACCTAAGCCTCTACGTATTCCTTGAGATCCCGTAATCAATTAATCCATGCCAAACCTCAAATGCAACACCTGCATAATCATGAAACTCCAAGCAAATGATCAATGTGCTCAATGCCAAAGTTCAAACTGCAAAATTAGGAATAATAATATGACATCATAATCTAACCATCTCCTCCTAGGAGATTACATGCTCATAGTGAACATATCATGGTCTCAAGAGCAATGTATTATGCCAAAAATCTACTCAAGAACCAAGACTATGACATAATAACATACTTTATACCAAATATCACCTATCGAGATGAAAAAACATCCTCCATGGATTTAAGATGTCAAACTATCCAATCATCATGAAGATAACCATCTCTTGCTAGTGAACCTACAAATGTGAAAGAGCCAAGCCTATATTAATAGGATCTAAGAGCTCCTCCAAACATTTGCAACACTAAAGAAGATCATCCACCACCAAATGGTGAGTCCACATCACTGCCAACAACTCCCACTGAACCGTGATAGTGAGTCAAGTAGGGATAATTTTGAGAAGCACCGCTTAAAAAGATATAAAATCCTAGTGAATATTTCATTTTTTAAGAAAAATATTATTTTCTATTGGCAAATCATCCCCCTTTTTAAAAAAGAAGAAGATTTATTTGCAAATGTTTTTACATCACAATTGTTTTGTAGAGAATCTTGGCGAATCTTGGAATATAATAGGAAAATTTAATGTTGTGAAGAATTCCTTAGTTACAACCATTCATCTATGATAAAATCTAATCGCTCTCTTTGTATTTTGTGAGATAAGATGTATCCAAAGTTTGTAATCCTCAAGGGGCCCAACATTTCTCTTAGACCATTGATATCTGTTAAGATCAATGGTTCAAAAGAAATTTCAACCTCATGAGTATCACAAATTGCGGGTACATTTATCTCATGGAATAAAATGATGGTTATTATCTTAATATTTTAAATCAATAACGACAACTAAATATTGGTGATATGACACTGGAGTAATTAATATTTGATATATTAGTGGAAAATTAATTAAAAAAATTATAATAACTCATAAAAATTAAGCAAATATGATCTACTCGGGTATGAAATATTGTGGCAAATCTTTGAGATAAAAAAATATAATAAAATAAAAGCTTTGAAAATTTTAAATGTGGCGATTCAAGTCACCTTAAAAATTGAACTGTTAGCTAATTAGTGAATATTAGGCACTAAAAAGTCACTAAAATGAATCTCATCCAGATCTACACACACAAACACAACTAAAGTGGCAGCAAGATCATTTGAACCCAAGATCTTCAAACCAAGAAGATACAATTGGCAACAAACAACCAAGAATCAATCCTACACCACCAATCCATTACTATTAAAAGCTCCCACTGAAAGTTCTAACTAATGAAATGTAGCCAAGCCATAATAAGATCACAATAAAACCATCATGCCACAAGGCCCCACAAATGACAAACCAGGTACTATGATCATCCATGCTCTAATATAAAAGAATACATACCAATACACACATGAACACAAACAATGCTAAGTAATAAAGTATGCATCAACACTGAATCAATCACATTGATATAGATAGCCCTCATCCGAGTCATCCCATTTCAAGTAAATGGTTAGCTAATCCACAACATGCATAACTCGAATATCTAAGCAATGAAACATGCAAACTCAACATCACATCATTAACATGAAAACTCAACATCACATCATTAACATGCAAACTAAGATATCTAGAGGATAATCTTATAGACAACATGACTAAAACACTAATTGGCCTTCAATATAATTTTTCAAACATGTCTACATCCAAGTTCCATAGTCAAGGAGCCAATCAATCATTTAGGAGATATGAACAATCTCCTAACATCAAACCAAATCACCACTAAACTACCATAACCCTGAATATCTCGTGTCATTGCAAAAGTATACCTAGATAATCATGGCACATAATAATCACCAATATTACATGTGCACTCAAGTATCACACACATGACACTCGTAGCCTCAAACCATGTCCTAAAACTTAAAGACAACTTGTGTACTTGTCACCATCAAAATCCAACTTTAAAAACACCTATAAACTCGTAACAAAAAACACCGAATTTGATAATCAACTATAACATCATAAATATCACATAAAAACATGCAATCCCTCAATTTTTGGCCTCTTAACGTGTCTGGGTGCTCACATAATCACACCCAAAATTTAAAACATCTATAGGCAATCAAACATGTACAAAACTCCACTCTATTATCAAACCGAAAAAATAACACCACCACTATGAAGTACGCTAAACATTCTCTCTAATGCCTATTTGGAATCGAAAAATTGATTCCATATGCAAAAGTTATGCTTAGAACCATGCAAAAAATAATATTTGACTGAGGCCCCCAAAACTGATAAAAATAAAAATTTAGGAAACCAAACCTTTGCCACTGTGTACTGATCGAAACCAGCTTTACAACGAGTATAAGATGTCAAAGCATACAATTTGGGTGAAAGTTATGCTTGTTTGAAAATAATTGCTAATTTCAAAATATAGACAATTTTTTGTGAAAGTTATGCTTGTTTGAGAAGAATTGCTAATTTCAAAATTGTCAAAACAGACCCGACCACCTTTTTTAGTTTTTTCTAATTTCAGAAACTTATATTAAATGGGGTGGGTGACATTTTATATATTAAAGATAGTTTAAATGAAAAATTACATAATATCAAGTTTAAGATCAAAATACAATTGAGGTGTTAGTGCAACTAGAAGCAATTAATGCATATAGCTCCCAATGAAAAACTTCTTGTTGCACATAGTCAAAATGTAACTATGCATGATTTTATATCCTTATACAGTTGATACACAAAAAATATACATCCTTATATAGTTTCTATACAAAACATGAGCCATATATGACGCTAAACATGTGCCTGTTGCCTAGTATAACATAGTGACATCTTAGAAGTTCCTACTCTCATTGTAGATATCCCAAACCCTTCACCCAATTGGAGGCAATATGGCTGAAATTTTGTCATTAGATCTCACTACCTCAATGGTAGAATCATCTCCAATATTGATGTCAAACCTTACACCGTGTGCTCTAGTGGTTTTTTCTTGGTTTACAATAGCCTTTTCATTATAGTTCTTCTAGAAGTCCATGAGTCCTTTAAAGAAGGGCATGTTGTCAAATTGGTTATGTGGCCATGTGTGGACGTCCATATCTTAGGTCCTCTTTGTTGACCTGTACAATACCATCTCCTAGAAATTTCATAAATTTGAATCTTGATATTTTCATTGTCACTGTAATCTACAGGGAGACATTAAGAAATATGATTCTTTTTGTTGAATCAGTAAGTGTCCTCTTAAACCATTGAACTTTTTCCCCATTTCTTGCATTCCAAATATTCCATAAAAATTTGTGGAAAAAAATTCCAAAACAAATTATAAACTTTATCTAAATTATCAACAATCCCTGTAAGAATTTTCTTCCTATTAACATTCCTAATATCATCCCAATTCTTTAATCTGGCTAAAACATTTTTGAGATTTCCTTAGTATAAAAGCTTTAAAAAAATATGTGCCCAACAGATTTAGGTTTCCTACAAATAGTACAAAGTTTAGTATCATAAGTATTTCGTTTATAAGGTAGCATCTGCAATATAAATAACCATCTAAAACTACCATTTTTTGGCTCTAGAATATTTGACCATAATATTTTAAAGATTCCTTACCATTGTATTTCTTCTAAATTAACCTTCCAATAATTATTAAGATAAACAATAATAGAATGGTCTATTTTCTTTGGGTCTCCTATTACCTGAAATGGAATCTTGGTCTTTCTTAGAGTGAAATTCTTGTTGGTTTTGTGGACTCCTTTGATTTCAAACTTAACCAGTTTTGGTCTATTCTAACATGTGAAATTTTGTGGTTCCTCTGGAAAGACAGGAACGGAGAAGTTTTTCAAAACAATAAGAGACAACTTACTGAGTTTAAAATTAAACTCATCCATTATCATATTATGTCATAGGTCTATGCTGCTATGGAGATTTCTAAGGATAGATTCATGAAGCTAATAAGAGAAGGTTCACCGGTGATCTTCAAAGATGACATAAAAACTATCCAGTATCTCAACAAACATAAAATCATGCTAGACCCAAAAGTGCTTGACTCATTGGAGCAGCTCATTAAAGATCTTAAAATTAAAGCACACCAACAAAATATTGTGAATAGTTTGTCGAGGAATCCTGAACATTGGGGAGCCACAAATGCTCTCAATGTAGCTTCTGATGATTGGTCTAGAGCTCAGATTTCTCCTGATTGGAACAAGGAAAGGATGTTTCTGCTAATGACGTTGTTACATGAGGTGAAGCTTATGGCGAAGATTTTTGAAACATTAACAAGTCAGGGTGGCGCAACAACAATGACAACTCTAATGCTTTTTACTCTCCTTTTGTAAATTTTGTATAAGCTTTGATACAGTCGAGATATTTGTATAGGAAAGTCACATAATATGTAAAAATGTATATAAATGATGGCATACAGGGGCAGTGATACTCTAGTCCTAGTACTTGACAATATATATTTGCAGTGATAGTGATACTCTTTTGATTTACTAGCTTTCTGAACTATTTTAATAAAAAAACATAGTATTAGATAAAGATTTATGTTTTATATTGGTTTTAACATTATACAATGGTGTATCATCCCGCCATTTAAAATTCTTATAGCGCTCAACATCCTTAATACAATCAATAGGAAAATAAAAGCCCTTACAATGTTTCCTCAAAATAGTATAAGTTATATAGATTGATGGAGGTAAGACATAATCACAACTTAAAGAAGCCTGATCCTTAAGCTAACCATTATGAATATTGTTATTAAAATACTCGATACCTTTATAGGACTAGCTTTTGGCTGAGAATCCCCACAATAATGCATTAGGGTTTCCCTTATGCTCTAAGTTTCACCAAATAGATATATGAGAAAGAATTTGACTATTATTTTTCTTAATGAATTGGCAGTTACTCACTTTGTCCTTAATCGGTTCCCGAGCTTTCCAAAAATTCTAAACACTTTAGAACCTGTAAGAGTTATTGAACCTTTTCTAATAAGAATATTACAAAAGGTGAGGACTTCTAGCTTTTAAGAAGCTTGGGGACAACAAGATGACTATTGTTTTTCACCAAAAAATTTCATGGTTTGTCACCATATAGACCCTTAATGATCCATTTCACTACCACAACAATGTCATGTTTCTTTATGTCCTTGAGGCCTAAACCCCCTTGTTTTTTATCCATGCAACACCAATCCCATTTGATTGAATGTTTTTCCTTTTTCCTTTTCCATCTGACCATAGGATGTTTTGATTTTATTTTGAATCTCAATAACTTGGTAACTACTAAAAAGCCAATATACAAAATCATAGTACAAGCTTAAGAAAGATAAAATATTTTGAAAAATTTGTATTTTATTGCCTAAGAAAGGTATTTGTCTATTACATCCATCAAGTTTTTTTTGTCTATTTTTGTTTTAATCCATAGCCACATATTCTTTAGATTGGGGCTAATAGATAAGGGTATTCTTAAGTATCTGACTTTCTTTTGCCCCCTACTATTGAAAATCATATTTTTTTGAACCACTCAAGTGGTGTATTAGTCCATCTAAGCATGATGTATTTTGCATTGTATACCTTTGTATTTAAGGCCTTGGAAAAGAAGTATAATTAATGAATTGAATTATCCACATTATTTTCTTCAATCTCAACAAAAATTATAGTATCATCAACAAATTGAATATTTAGTGTTGGGATTGAAGAATGTCAATCTACCCAAGAAACACCTGCATGCAAAACAACTGCTACGAGAATGAAGAAGACAGAAGAGAGAAGGATCAGAAGCTATGGCGGCCGATAGGCCAGAGAATGAAAAAGCATGTTGACAGAAATGATTTCTATATTCAACAATGAATGTTTTACAAACTCCTTATGAAATACAAAACAGACAATCCTTATAAAGGATGTCGAAACCCTAAAAGGGCAACTAACTCAGAAAAGGAAACTTTCCTAAGTCTAACTAGAAACTGCCTAAGTGAACTTAAGCACTAAAAAGCAATTGCTAAATTACTCTAACACCCCCCCTTAAGTGTAACTTAGGGAGAAGCAAAAAACTGCTAAACTACTGCAGAAAGCAGGAAAGAAGGGTCCCGGCAACTAGGCCTGATCAGGTACCCAAAA
>MU225459.1:1581886-1592543 GCA_018584345.1 Thuja plicata | reverse complement strand
ATTTAATTTATTTCCTTTTTCAACAAATAAAGTGCTTTAAGTGGGGATTTTTATTTATTTAATTAAAAGAGGGGTTTTCTTTCAATTAAATAAATTAGAAGAATTTTATTTGATTAAATGGGAGGAAATGAATTTAATTAAATAAGAGGAATTTAATTAAAAGGGAGATTAAATCTTTTAATTAAATAAGAGGAATTTTATTTAATTAAAAGAGATTAAATCTTTTAATTAAATAAGAGGAATTTAATTAAAAGGGAGATTAAATCTTTTAATTAAATAAGAGGAATTTTATTTAATTAAAAGAGAGATTAAATCTTTTAATTAGATAAAAATGATCAAACCTTAGGAAATATTGAAATAATTGAATTAATTACAATTTGATCAAGAAAATTGATTTGAATTGAAAATGTTCCAAAATATTGATTCAAAAATTTGATAAAATGATAAAATAATAAATGGGGCCCAAAGTCTAGGCGACCATTTTAGGGTGCATACAAGTACGACTTGAATAGAAGAAGAAAATTTTTGAAAAATTATTTTGTTGCATTCCCACCATATTACCCATACTACCAATACCGGTATACATATCCACAAGCCATAGAATAGGGAGTTTGTGTATAGTTCTGGCCATGATTGAAATAGATCCCATAGTTTATTGGGGAGAAGAATGAAGTAATGTAGTTTTCCAAGAACAAACAACCAACATTGCTATGCAAAAGGAGAGTTGAAAAATAAGTGATCCACATCTTCATTCACTAGACCACATAGCCGACAATTAAAAGGTTGTGAAATATGATATTTATGTAGCCAATCACTTGTTAGAGCCTTGTTTTTCAATGCAATCCAAGAAAAGCATCCAGTCTTAGGAAGGGTAACATGATTCCAACAAAAGGAGAAGGCACAAGAAGGTACTGAATTAGCCATCTGTTGCTGAATAAGTCTGTATCCTTTTTTAATAGAGAATTTTCCATCTTTCCCAGGTGCCCAAAACAACTTGTCCTCCAATCCTGACAAAGAAACCACTTTTTCTGACAAGATTTTTTCCAATCACTTGTTGTCCCGGGGGAGAGAGACAGTTCACTTGGGTCTTTCCAAATCACTTTCCTAGAGAACAAGCATATTGTTGAAAAATAATCCACTAAGTAATGACCCCAGATGTTTTCCGTGGATGAGACAATGTCATCTATAGCTTCAAATTTGCGCAAGGGGGTGCACCATTCCACGAGTCCCACCAAAACTTAACTTGTTCACCATTATTCACTTCCCAAGAAATATACTTAGCTACTATCTCTCTTGAAGACATCATGAAATCCAAGATAACTGATCCTTTAGGGGGATCTAATATAGTAAAGATTCTTGATGGGCAATTGTTGTCTAGGTACTTTTGTTGCATAATTTGGCACCAAATATTCTGTGGTTTGGTGTACATTTGCCATACTAATTTACCATCAAAATATTTATTTTATTTTTTCAAGTCATAAAATCCAACTCCTCCTATTTGTTTGATCTGTTCCATGTTGTCGAGAGAGACTAATGGGATTTTCTTCGCCCCATTCATATTTCCAGCCCATAAGAATTCTCTCAATAACTTCTGAATAGTCTGAATTACTGATGCAGGAGCTTTTAGTACTGATAAATAGCAATTAGGAATAGCTGACAACACTGTTTTAACAAGTAGAATTTTTCCTGATAATGATAGTCATCTTGCTTTCCAGGCCACTATTCTTGATTTGATTCATTCAATGATGGGAATCCAGTAACATGATTTGTTTGCCCCAATAAAAGGGGGTGCCAAGATATACAGATGGTAGGAAATCTACTGAGAATCCTAGGATATTGACAATCCTATTGGAGATAATATGATTGGTGTTGAACAAATAGATTTTTTATTTGTGAGGATTAAATTTTTGACCTAAGGTTGAAGTGTACAAGTCCAAAGTTTGTTTAATCTACCTGGCTTCAATAACATTGGATGTTCCGAAGAGCAATGTGTCATCTACAAATAGGGAATGTGTAACTGAGATATCTGTCTCCCCAATTTTTTCTCCTTGCCAACAACCTAATGCCTATTGTTTTTGGATATGTCTACTGAAAATATCAGCCATAAGAATGAAGAGAACTGGTGACAAAGGATCACCTTGTCAAATACCTTGTGTTGATGAGAAGAAACCCACCAACACCCCATTAATTAATATTGAAAACCATGTACCTGAAATATAGGCTCTAACCCATTTGCACCATCCTTTAGCAAACCCAAACTTATGCAATACTTTAGACAAAAAGTTCCAGCATACCCTGTCATATGCCTTCATCATGTCTAGTTTGATGACAAAGTTTGAAGATTTATTATAATTGATTGAATGAAGGGCTTCATGAGCCACTAATGCCCCTTCCATTTTTTCTCGACCAAGGACAAATCCTCCTTGTGGCTGTGATACAAGAATTGGGATCAGATAATGCATTCTCAGGTATATTGCCTTCGTAATTATCTTGTAGATAGTATTACATAAAGAGATCAGATGAAATTATGCAAAAGTTTTGGGTGACTTTATTTTAGGTATGATAGCTATGTTAGTTGTATTGAAGTATTTTAGCATGGATTTACTTTTTCTAGATTCTTCTATTACACCCAGCAAATCCCAGCCAATAAAATCCCAACATGCTTGAAAGAAAAGTGTTGTAAATCCGTCTGGTTCATGCGCTTTACCTGGCGGTAATGAGAAGACTACCTTCCTGAGTTCCTAAATTGTAAAAGGAGCCATTAATCCCAAGTTATCTGATTCTGTCACTATTGTAGGAATAACATCAAGAAGGTCGAGAAGAGGAGGATCCACTGAATCGGGCAGATTAGGTGGGGCTAGAAAATTTTTAAAGAACCTTATTCCTTCCTCTGTAATACCTTGAGAATCTGATATTGGGTTACCAATGTCTGCATTATTAATGGAAAAGATCCAATTTTCTTCTGCTTTCTATTTTGTTGAAGCGTAAAAGTATTTTGTATTCTTTTCTCTCTCCCTCAACCATAATTCATGCGATTTTTGTCTCCAATGTTCCTCTTCTCTACTACATGGTTCTTCCCATTCTAGCTATAAATTTTTTTGACTAGCATAAGTGTGATGACATGTAACTGATTAAATGTTTGAAGATGTTAAGTTGATGATCATGCAAGGCATTAAATCAGTTAATATATTGTATTGTCATTGATGTCAACTTAATGTAATCTGTATGGTCATGAAAAGACTGCAAAAGACTTCAAATAACCGATGAATCAAAGGCTATGCTATCAGTAATGCATACAAGTCAAGTATTCACCAAGTGACTGCATACACCGACGGAGTGCACCCAACGGTCAGAGAAAAAGAACAAAGTCACAGTGATACTCGATGAGAAAATGCACAGCATTACCGACAAGCATAGTTACAATGTTACATGACAAGCAAAGCACAGTGTTGCCCAACTGACAGAGATCCCGAAGAAAAATAAAGTCACACCGATGGTATAGTCAGTTCTCACCGATGACTAACTGAAGTGTTGACTGACATAACAGAGAGTTCAGAAAATGAAAAAAATGCTTAGTTGTCAAGAGCTAAAGATAGAGTTAACTAAGACTTATCATTGTTTTAATCATCCAGATAAAGTAGGAGGTAAGTAATTGATTTAAAGCTTCTTTGTCTAGTTGGAAAGAAGATCTCTATGAGATTAGACTGGAGATTTGTTTTAAATCTATTGGCAAAGATTGTTGAACACGCCAAGATCAAGAAAGCCAAGAAAAGAGGAAATCATGTCTATAAGAGACAAACTGAATTCATTACGAATTGTGTGTGTGGGGTGAACAAGAGAGAAGAGGAAAGATGCTAAATGAAATATGAAGGAGAAGAAAGTTTTCTTTCAGTCCTGATCAACAAGCTTAAGGAAGAGCTAGATTATGCATCACAGAGTAGAACAAGTGTGGAGCAAAGGTATATATTAGATTATATGGATCGGTGAAGTAATGGACCTACAATAGATCTGAAAATCTGCAATTGAGTTGTATGTATGAACAAATCATTAGTGTTTCATTTTAACCATTAAAGCATAGAAGTCTCTTAACTGAGCAAGACTTAAAAGTCTCTACAATTGAGATACATACCAAGGAGTATCAAAAAGTTTGATCAGAAAAGTAGCATTGGATATTATCGATGCCTATTGATAGGCCAAGTGAGTGTTTGATCAAGGATGGTAGCATTAGATGCCAGATACTAGTTGACAAACTATTTCTAAATCCTCTAACAAGGTCACACCTAACAGTGTATTTGTAACCTTTAATATGGTTGGCTCCTAACATGGCTCACTTCAGAAGAGTGAAAATTTGGGGTACCGGTCCCAGTGGTTTTTCCCCTAACAGGGTTTCCACGTTAAAAATCCATGTGTTATGTGTGTATGATTCATTTCTTTACTATTTTTCATCTCACATAGTTAATTCTGGATTGATCGGTATACTCTACATATTTATTGTGTTTCAGTAAATAGATGACTGCTTATCGGTAAACATACAGAAGAAGGTTTATCAAAGCAATCCGACAAGTAGTAAATTATTATAAGTATTTCAAGGCATTCATCTTGTAGGAAAAAAGATAACTAGAGGCATAATCTGTGGTTACAAATTTTAAGGGTTGATTTAAGGATTAATTTTTGAGGCCGTTGATTCACCCCCCCTCTCAGTTATTACTAACAAAGTGTCATTATCCACACCTTGCTTAATGATCTTATCAAGAATGCTTTCCAATTGTTGTTTAACAATCTCTTTCTCTTTAAAAATATTTTTGAACACCACTTCATTCCATTTTTAAATCTGCGTCTTGGTGTACTTCAATTTAGATGCAAACTGATGCATTTTAGATCCATTATTGTAAGGTGCACCAGCCCACCATTGTCTGATAATAGGAAAGAAGGTTGGATGACGAAGCCACATCCTTTCAAATTTAAAGGATTTTTTTTGCTGTAACCCCTGATTCATCGATGGGAATCCAACTCGCATATAAATGGGGAATTGGTCTGACCCTGGTCGAGGCGTAATTTCATAGTGAAGAGTGATATTTAATAACTTCCAGTCTTGAGATATAAGAAATCTGTCAAGTGTAACTACTATCTGAGGAAAATTATCCCTCTTATTAGTCCAGGTAAATGATCCATTAGTAGGCTCTATATTCATTAAATTGTTATCTGCTACAAAGTTGGAGAAGTCTTGAATAGTTTTCAATACAACGGGCAAGTTCCCCGTATCTTTTAGAACATCTTCAAAATAGCATTAAAATCACCACCCAATATTATGTGTTGGTCATGGTGAAGATGTATCATGTGAGTCCGATCCATCCATACTCTCTGTTTATCTAGTGTTGTCTTGGGGCCATAAACATTAAAGAATATAAAATATGTATAAAAAAAAATCATTTTTAGTAGTTGCCAATTGTCACCTTGCACTGATTTGGGATCCCATAAAACAAAAATACCCCCCTGAAGCACCAATCCCCAGACCGTGTGCTGATTTCTAGTTTGTCCATTTCTCGATTGTTTTGTTGTAAGTTTCCTGTGACATCTTAGTTTCTTGAAGTAAAATAATATCTACTTGCATAGAATCCAGCTCTTGCTTGATTCTGCATCTTTTTTTAGAGGCATTTAAGCCTCTAACATTCCATGAAGAAATCTTCATTGCTGACAAGGAGAACCCCTATTTATCCTCATGATTCATTTAGGAGTACATTTTATATCCAATGTTGATTGGATACCTGCTGCAATTTCTTCTTTAATTTTTGTCCCCTTTGGCTTTCTCCCCCTCTTCTTGGGCATTAGATTACCCTGCACTTGTTGATTAAGGGTCTATTCAATTGATAACATTATATTATGATCATATCTAGTCAATGGAGTATTTTTCCCTGTGCTATGCGTTTCCTTCTTAGCATGCTACTCATCATCATCCTGAGTTCAATCCTACTCTAATTCCATAGCACTATTAATCCTCACCCATTCCCTTATCTGCTAGGTGTCTTCAAGATTAGATCCAAATACCTCAACTTAATCTTCCCTATTATCATGTACATTCTTATCCATATGTAGGTCATATATGAAATCTTGATCTATTCCAAAGTCCTCTTTCTTATCCTTATTGAACTCGTAGACTTATGTAAAACACCTTTGGGACTCTTTTGATACAACACTTCTATCCTCTTTAGAAATTAACTGAGAATTATCTTGTATGAGTGCGGGAATATTCTCAGAATTTAATTGTCTTCCTTGCACTACATGAATATATGTTATATCATAAACCTTCTCAAATTCCCTGGTCAATCCTAACATGATTTCCTTACTATGGTTCTGATTATTGCTTAAATTTTTCTGATTCAGATTTTTGATTGATTCTTGTTGGTCTTGAGTGGCTTGCTCGACTTTAAAAAAAATCCCTTTTATTCTACACTTTCATAAATCATTTTGGTGGCCAAATTTGTAATCATATGCTCTGATACCTTCCTTGCTTTAAGGTCAGCCGTTACTTTCTTACTGAGTGCATCCTGCATGTTGGTTATGGTAATCAGTTGGTCATGAAACATTAGTTGTTGAACAATGTTATCTAGATCAAGAGAGGGTGTTTATGATTGTTCCCCCTTAAGATATCCTGCTACTGAATGAGAAACTCACGGAGCATTCTTCAGGAAGTTCTTGTTCACTATCATTTTTCTTAGATAATGGGAGAAGAGGTTGAGAAAATTGTAACATGTATATAGAATCTCAAGGTCAAAAATAATTATGCTTGATGACAGTGGGGTCAATGTCGTGTTAATAATCTCATCCTTTTCCTGGATAAGACTCTGAAACGTACAATCGGCAGGGTTCGAGCAATGATCCTCACATACCATTTCCTTTGATTGTGCCATCTTCAAACACTGCGTTATTATATGTTGTTATTCAAAGTAATAATATATTTTCTAATTTCATCTTAAACATATCTCTTCTCCTAATCTGACCACATCTTTCTCGATTAGTTTCTTTGGAATAAATTTCTTTATGTTTTCTCTAGCATTGTGATTGGAAAAAATCTGCCCTTTAGATGTAAGGAGACTTATAAAATATAGATAATTATCATTTGATATCTTCTTGGCTAGTGAGTAAATTACCTTCATGTCATATTTTGTCCATCTATTCCTTGATTCCTTTACCCTTAATGTATCTATACAATAAGAAAATAAGATCAAGGGGAAGTGAGATTAACCCTATTTCCTATTGCACATTAGGAAGGAGAGATAAATCAATAGGCTTAGAAGGGTCTAAGCACTAGATGGGTATCAGGGTCCTTCACTAATATGGAAAATTGATAGGGAAATGCAAGGACTAGCATGAAATGGAGGGAAATATTTACTTTATGTGCACAAAAACTTGATAAACTAATGCATTTGTCAAAACCAAAAACCAAAAGTTGTAACTAATGTATGATTTAATTTTGATGTTGTTTTGAGGGGATCAGGTCGCCTAGGCCAACCTATTCCCAGGACTAGGTCCCCCGGTCTGACCTGTTCCCTGCATTTTTTACTATTTTCAATTACAGATTGTCCGCGAGGTCTTGAACTTACCATATCCAATTGGACATGAGAGCCACCTACTATGTATACAGAAAATAAGGAAATCATTGTGTAGAGAGGGGTTTGCCTCAATTAAACCCCAGTTCTTAGAAATGAGATAAGTAACTGAGAGGGGAGGGGTGAATCAGTTACTCAAAAATAAATCCTTTGTCCCTTAGATGTCTTAAATACTTTAATATTGTTACTTGGGTTAGTTAAGATATTCTTCTATAGCTTGGGTGTTCCTTCTGTAACTCGGGCGTCAAAGCAATTATACTAAGAGATTAAGTGCAGAAACATAAAACAAATAACAAGTATACATATGACACCAAGATTTAACATGGAAAACCAATATGGGAAAAACCACCAATCTAACTAGTTACTATTTTTCACTCTTCTGAAGTGTGCCCTGTTAGGAGCCAACCCTGTTAAAGGTTACAATAACACATTGTTAGGTGTGACCTATTTAAAGGATTTAATCATCCTATGAGGAATGGCCTTGTTATAGGTCTTCAACACTTCAATATTGAAATGCTACCTTGTGAGAGGATTTACAAAAGATTGTTAAGCCTACTCTGTTAAGAGATTTTGATCACTGCTACAATTGTTAGAAAGTAATAATGGATTGACCTGTATGTGTAAGAAACTGTCTTTGCTGATTCAGATCTCTGCTTGATTGTAACTGGATCCTTGCTGATCAAATATTGTATTGTAGCTCCGAGTGTTCTATACTCGATCAGAATCCCATCTGATTTTTCCTTCACTCTTCATGTCACAGAATTCCACACTACGCCTTTTCACTTTCGCTTCCACTTACACACTTAGATTTCAACTTACATTCAATCCAAACTTGACCTTTCATAAATACATGGTAAGCTCTGTCAAGTCAGCTTGAATAAACTCTAAATGATAAATCATAATTCAGTCGACCTCATGTAACCATTTAATTACATAATATAAGTCACTATTATTCGGCTGCAATTGAATGCCCGACCAAGACTGAAATGCCCGAGTGAACTCGGTCAACAATGAACTTCTTCAATGCCCGAACTCAACTCATTCTTTTTACCAACTGTGCTTGGTTTGAATGTAGAGATTAGTGTAAAAATACTACATAAGTGTATATACATCTGTAACATCAATGACAATACACAATTGAATAATTGTCTTCAACAATCTCCCTCTTTGGCATTGATGGCAACACAACATGTCATAATACAAAGAATTGTGGAGAAAAAAAAAATTTCTTTAATGTCTTTAGCTTCATTCTTGTTCTTATCCAAAAACTCCCTCTAACAATGCCCTTAGCTTCAATCTGATTCTCCCTCTGATAATGTCCTTAGCTTCAATCTGATTCTCCCTCTGACAATGTCCTTAGCTTCATTCTGATTCTTATGTATTATAGAAAACTCTCCCTCTTTGACAACAGATGCCAAAGACTCCAATTCCACAAATACTATTTCCCTTTGAAGTTGTAATGTACCTAAATGTACTAATTCATCTGCAATGGGCTCTGATGTATCTGCATCAACTGGAATATTTCATTGTCGCTCGGGTTGATGCATCACTAAACTGTATTTTAATGATCTTCAGGTAGGGGATGTACCCCTAGCTTCCCTCTAAGATACAAGAATGCATCCTTAGGTAAGGGTTTGGTGAATATGTCTGCAACTTGTTCTTTGGTGTTTACATATTCCAACCTGACTTCTCTATTATGTACTAATTCCCTAAAGAAATGATATTTTATTGCTATGTACTTGGTTTTGGTGTGCATCACATGATTATTTGAGATGTTAATGGCACTAGTATTGTCACAGTAGATAATAACTAGTTCGTTTATCTCTTCCTTCATTCCTGACAACAACTGCTTGATCCATATGATATTAGAATAGTTCACTGCTGCGACAACATATTCTACCTCTGATGTAGACTGAGAGATACAATTTTGTTTCTTGCTAGTCCAAGACACTAACCTTTTTCCAAGAAAGAAAGCTCCACAACTGGTGCTCTTCCTATCATCGACACTTCTAGCCCAATCAGCATCAGTGAATACTTTTAAATCAAAGTTTCCACCTTTCTTATACCATAAACCATAGTCTTTAGTACCTTTCAAATATCTCATAATTCTTTTGATTTCCATTAGGTGATTATCTCTGGGATTAGCTGAAAATCTTGCAACAATACCAATTGCCAATGTAATATCAGGTCTGGTGTGCACAACATATTACAATTTTCCAATCATGGATCTATAATTGGTCTGATCTACCTCTTTTGAATCATCATCCTTAGACAATTTATGTCCTATACACATGGGTGTTCCAACAGGTTTGGAATCTTCCATACCAAATTTCATGAGTATCTTCTTGATATATTTTGATTGAGTAATGTAGATACCATCCTTCATTTGATGTACTTGTAAACCAACAAAAAATTTGATCTCACCAAACATAGACATCTCAAATTTTTTGCTCATAGCTACAGAGAATGCTTTGCATAGGTCATCATAACTAGTGAATAATATGTCATCAAAAAATATCTCTGCTAACAGTATTTTGGTATGTGGTCTTTCTTTTGATGACATTATTTTGCCATTAGTACACTTAGTGAAAAACATTGACAGAGATCATCGGTACAAGCATAACCAACGGACTACAAGCATAACCGGCAGACAGAAAGCATACCTGAAAGAGAAATAAGTCACGAGAAAATGCTAAGTATGGAATTGACCGATGAACACTGACAAGTGTTAACACTGATGAAGTAAACAGGACATCACTGACGGGTCAATGACATAACACAAAGATCATCACTGACGACAGAGTTTTGAGAACAAAACCGACGGAGCAAAAAAGGCATACCCAATGAATAGTTCAAGAAAGGAACACTGATGACAAAGAAAACTAACAGACTAATAGAGAAGATTGACCATCAGAACCGACAATCAGTTAGAGAACCCGCAAATAGTGGATCTGAGTTTTACACGTCAGATAAAGCATTGTAATTCTATTTTTAGAGTTTTAATTTGTTTTAAATCATTACTTGAGGGTCAAGCAAGCATAATGTAAATG
>MU225459.1:1568383-1581568 GCA_018584345.1 Thuja plicata | reverse complement strand
AATCCTTTTGTAGAAGGTGGAATTAACCATTCTTTACAAATCTCTTAACAGAGTGCACACTTAACAGTGTTGCTAAAGCTTCAAACGAAGTAGATCTTAACAGGTCTCCACTGTAATACTCCTAACATGGTAGGTCATCAGAAGTGATCAATTGTAAGCCTTAAGAGGAAGAAAAATTTGATTCACCACCTCCTCCTCCACCTAAGAAATCAATAACGAGGAGTCAGACAGCAAAGGATGCAACTCCTACTCCCATGGTAAAAGGAAAGGTGTATAAAAGGAAACCTGACACATCAAAGGGAAAAAAACCAGTTGGGAAACCTACCAAAAGGAGAAAATTTGTTCAGACAAATGAGGATATAGAGGACTCAGCTATGGATGAGCCTGATACTGCAATTGAACAGGCAAGGGAAATAGAAAAGGTAACATCAACTACTGAAAACATTGATGAAATATGTAAGTACATTTTAGAAGCCTCATCTATTGGACATCCTAAGATTAGGAAATGGTTGAGATGGGATTCTGTAGAACATAATAAAATTGAAGATGCAATTATAGCTAAAATGTGCAGACACTATTATGCCCCACTTCAATTAACTACACGTGATGTACCACAAGAACTGTTGATAAGATAATCTTCTAGGTTCACATTTGCACTCCATGAGGAGAAAAGGATAAGAGAAAGAGTACTTGTTTCTCTTATGCCTCCTGAATCAAAAATGGAAGAAATAAATGAAATCATGGAGAAATATGAGAAAAACTTCTTACCCAAAATGAGAGCTTACAAATTTCTTGAAGAGAAGTTTATAGAGCTAGAAAAAGAAGCTCATGCTAAATGGAGCAAGATACTCAATCCTGCTGAGGAGAGTAGTTATGAGAAGGAAACTGTCACTCACAGAGATAACTAAATAGTTGAGTTAGACAGTGAAGAAGTTCAAATAACTGGCCAGAAACAGGTTGATATTATAGATGAAGGATGGCCTGACAAAAGTGAGGAAAATCAAGTACCAGCAAGTCCAATTCACATCAGTTTAGAGGATGAAGAAGTTACCAAAGAAGATTTAACAATAAAAGGTAACTTAGATGATGATATAAATGATGAATCATGGTTAGACAACATTGTCAATGACACTACAGGAAAATACCCTGCAGTAGGAATACAAAAAGATGAAGACATAAATATTGCAAAGGGCAATACTGACAGACAAGATTCAACTATTGACATTGCAACAGTCAATAGACCAACAAACATGAATATCTTAATATATGCTATTAATATTCAATCAAGTTAGGATAAATCATCTAAGAAAGATGATGATATACCCAAGGATATGGGTACTGATATAATGTACTAAAACATTACTAGACATGTACTAAAACACTTATCATTCATTGTATCTAGGTGATTCTCATAAAGGTGAAGCATTTGACCTTCTTAAGGGATGACTTGGAGGCATGTACTACTCCAACTCAAGTGCACTTAACCATGGATTTTCCTCCAAGGTTAAAATTTCCTAGCTTGCTAACCCATTTACAAAATCTTCAAAAAGTGTTGTGCCTTATGAACCATTCATTATAGAGCCCCTTTAGCTCATCAATTGATAATTAGGAGATATTTTCTATAGCAAGTCAAATTGTGACATTGCTATAAGGATTCAACTATGTATTTTTTTGAGTCAAACTCATTGGACCATATTTCATGAGTAGTGGTTCACAAGAACCCATATCTCTTGATAATGAATGGAACACTTGCTGAATATTTTGCAAATGGGGTGGCAAGATAAGTAGGTTTAACATTGGCAAAAAATCCATGGTTAAGTGTGCTTGAGTTGGACTAATATTGGGATGGGTGACCTCTCGGTAAGGCCTAATGCTTCACCTCCATGAGCATCACCTATATTAAATGTGTAATAGTTTTTCCAACACTACAATATTTGGGGTTGAATTTTGACGCCAATTTATGACGACACTACGATTTGTGTGTGATTTTTTTGTTATTTTTTCAAGTGTCCCCGATGTTGTCATAATAGCGATGGTACCGTCATAATTTTGACACCCATGTGATTATAAAAAATAAAAAATAAAAAGAAAGGCTCATTTCTAATTTTCGTATCGATTTGTGTGCGTGCGCCAAGAGGGCCCTAACTATGGTAGATCAAGCTGCGTGCACAAAGAGGGCTCTTCTATTGTGAAGTTTGAGCTTGATTTGGAAGCTTGGCATATGGAAGCCATGACTAGAGGTAGGCATTCGAGCTTTGTCTTCTCATTAACTCAATTTCATTTTGATGGAATTTGTTGATCTAATGACACAATATTAATGTTAATACTGGCATTGTTTACATCTTTTCATTTGGAATTCTTTATTAACCGCGATCTTTGAGAGCTAGGGCATCGTTGCTATTACCTTCAAGGAATTGTGTGAAGTGTTTAATCTCTCTTTATTTGTTTTTCTATTGATATTCACTATGTGGTACTCCCCGTTTATGATCATCTCATGAGGAAATGTTTTGATGGCTCACGGGCTGCAAGCTAGGGCATCATGTATTGTTTATGATCTCACTGTTTAATACTAGCATTGTTTACATCTTTGCATTTGAAATTCTTGATGAGCCGCAATATTTGAGAGATATGGCATCATTGCTATTGCCTTCAAGGCATTGTGTGAAGTGTTTGATCTCTCTTTATTTGTTTTGTTGTTGAAATTCACTATGTGATACTCCCCGTTTATGATCATTTCATGAGGAAATGTCTTGATGGCTCGTGGGCTGCAAGCTAGGGCATCATGCATTATTTATGAGCTCACTATTTAATACTGGCATTGTTTACATCTTTGCATTTGGAATTCTTGATGACCCGCGAGATTTGAGAGCTAGGGCATCATTTCTATTACCTTCAAGGCATTGTGTGAAGTGTTTGATCTCTCTTTATTAGTTTTGTTGTTGATATTCACTATGTGGTACTCCTCGTTTATGATCATTTCATGATGAAATATCTTGATGGCTCACGAGCTGCAAGCTAGGGCATCATGCATTGTTTATGATTAAAAAACTATCTGGTTTCAAAAAGAAGAAACTATCGCCTAACTATTTCAATGAAAATAACAATGTGACTCTAATTGGATGATAGAAATAAAATAGATTATGTTGACAAAAATGATCCATGAGGTGGAACAACCATTATCCATTAAATTTAATTTAAAGTGATAATGGAATAGAAATATCCATTTTAAATCAATATTGACAAGCATCCTTGTACAATTGTTTAAGTTTTTTTTTTCAGTTTTAAAAGAAGCACTACAACAAATAAAAAATGTAACACTAGACAGGGTATACTTGCTTTCATGATGTAACACAAATAAAGGATATAATATGTAAGCACAAGCTTTCCACCCGATCACATTATTATTAATAAAAAATTCATCTTGAAGGATATATGTTATGACCAAAATATATCATAGGAATACGCCCACTAACTAGGTGTAACTATATGAAATCAACTACATCAACGATAATTTTGGATTCTACTTAGATACTATGTTACCGGGCTCTTCTAGTTTGAGTGTCAATGTGTATAATCTTACTGTCGCTAATCATAAATTTATTTGAAACCCCCTGCTTATCCCTGCTTATACTAGGTTAGCAGTCCAAAAAGTATGTAATGGTGGAAAAAGCTTCAGCTGACACAGGTTAAATAGTGATGCCTTAACCTTATAGTTTCACAAAACACTTAATGGTACACACTGACTGCAAAGACAAATCAAATGTTCACTGTTGATATTTGAGTTCAACCAAACATTAGTCATATAAGCTAAATATTTTGATTGAATAGGGGATCATCGACGCACTAGGCACCTGAACTGATTACAAGGATTTTAACATTCTGAACCGAACTTACAGGTTCATATTGACTGTAGCAGCTGATTGTAGATCTGTGGCAGCTGATCGTGGGAGGGAATGGGAAATCTGATTCTCAATGTGCCATTAGTGCTCCATTGCACCAATTCAAATACCCTATCATATGATCTCTTCTGCAGATGACTTGAATCCTGGCTTCCCAGATGTGACTGGTGGCGTGGATCAATGCTCTATGAATTTTGGTGCCTGGAAATGAATTAGCTATTGTTGGGCATAGCTAAACCCTAATGATCAAACCCCCACTCTCTGATTGATGCACACCTTTGATGGTTGTAAGGGCGGTAGCAATTGTTGATGATGCACTGTCAATGTGCTCACCCTACAATGGGGTTTTGACAATCCAGGTGACTGATGCTACTTCTATCACATCTTTTAATATTGTATAGCGCCCTCCTAATAGTGGAATTGCTCCAGATCTATTGACCACTCAACCAGGAAGGAGATTAAGGAATTTAATCAGCGCTGGAATGCTTGTTGTTTAAACTACTAAGGTAGGGTTTTCGTCCTAACCTCTAATGTGCATCCAAAGGGGTTATCGTCCTTGAAAGCTTGTTACTTTTTCAAAAGCCTATAAATTATTTGAAATTGGATACTCCAAAAATAGACAAAATGGAGATAAACCTATCAGAATTTTGATTTTGAGGGCCTAAAACTGGTGCCTAATAATTTGAATTTGAATTATCATATGTTTCATTTTATTTATTTATTATTATTTTTTGTTTTATTGCGATGATGTGGCGTTGGGTATATTGGGGAAAGGTAAAATCACATAGGGCAAAATTGAACAAATTCCAATTTAGGAGGAAGCTTTAATATTTATTTATTATTATATTATTTTTTCTTATTATGATGTGTGGCATTGGGGTCTATTGGGGAAAGGTCAAATCAGATGTGTTGTGAAGCCTTGCTTCCTTGAAAAGTTGGTTTAAACAAACAACCCTCAAGTTGCTCTCATATTGACAACAAATTGGAAGAAATCACCTTATAGAAGACAAAAAAAGGTTGATCCATTTTGTGTCTGGTGGTAGAGGGATTTGTAGGGTATTTAACAGTCCAAATCAATTTATTGGACGCCATAAAGCTCATAAATCATGGTAAAAACATAAATCTCATAAAGCATGGTAAAAGAGGGCCCTAACTGTGGTAAAATGGGAAATTTTCCACTTTGCACTGCTCTTCTGTTGTGAAGCTCAAGCTTGATTTGGAAGCTTGGAGCCTTGTGAAGTTATGTATGATTATTTCCTCAGTTTGTGTTTGATTACAGTTAATGTGAATGTGGAATGAATGCGTAAAATGATGCAAGATTCACAATATTTAGCATAAATAGATAAATACAAAATGTAGAAATCTATAATAGAAGTATTGATCTAGAAATGAATGATGTTTTGGGATTAAATTGGTATGTTTGTATACTTTCTCCATTTTAAACTAACGTATGACTTCAAAGGAGGAATTATGAAATATAGTTGTAGGTAGTCATCTCTTCTATAATGATGGAGGAGTCAAAGGTAATGATCAATGAGGTTGCTGCTATTAGATCATACATTAATACACTTACTATTTTGAATTTGAGCTCGGGCATCATGCAATGTTATTTTTATCATTGCATGCTTGCTGCTGTTGTGCACCATATATTGTTGTATACACTCTTTATTTCATTGAGATTGTGAGCTTGGCATTAGTAATGTATTTGCTGTTATTGGATCAATGTGTTTGTTGTTATTGGATCAATGTATTTTTCCCACTCTTTAACATACCTAAAGCATTCATATAGCAATGTATATGTACATATTCATTAGATAAGACTATCTTGCAACTTAACTATCACTGTATTGAACTATTTATAATCATATATAATCGTGTGACAAAATGAAAAACATGAGGCATATAACTTCTTTCTGGTTATTTATTTGTGCATTTAATTTGCAAGTTGAAACTTAGCATAGACAGAAGTAAGACTGATAAACATGCGTAGAAGTGGTATATATATGTGTACATTTACATAATCATATGTGTGTGTGTGTGTGTGTGTGTGTGTGTGCGCGCGCATCATTATGTTGGCATACTCATTCATTATTTTCATTATTGTTACTTTGTTTTAGGTCTTCTCAATGGATAGAACATTTGGTATTGAATGTTGTCATTTGGAGTCCTTGGAAGAATAGTGCTCCAGATTATTTAATGTGTGTGATGATGACATCAAACATGCTATTCTCTACCTTCTGAAACATAATATTGTTGGCTCGCATGTACACGATGGGGTGATCTATAAACTAGTATTTTCTACTCTCTTTGAAGTTACTGGTCGGTTAGAATGGGTCTTGAAGGTGGTTAAGCATGTGGTTGTTTCCAAAAATTTGAAACAAGTTGCGCAGGGGATTCAGACCATCAATCCAAACTTTATTTGTGGCAGGATTGGCTCAATTTTTTATAATAGAGCTGACTTTGAAAATAAAATGGTGGAGGCGTGGGAGGTGTTCAAGCTATCTTTTTCTAATGATGACTACACTGATTTGAGTATCTTCCATGGTCACAATGAAGATTTTTTCACTTGTGATGATAGGAATGTTATGATGGACTACTTCTTTGGAGTTGGCATTTTTGTCAACAAACTCGGTCATCATTAGATCAAACATAGACATGAAACTTAACTGTTTAACATAATGTCTGGAATACTCTTCTTTGTAAATATTTTTGTTGATACATACTCAGGGTCTAGATATCCATATGTTCATCATCATTACAAAAACTTATCTAGCTAATGAAATTTATATCCTTATGCATTATGTTATTGTGATTTTGCCTCTTTTTTTGACACAATGAATGGTTATATCTCTCTCTTCAAGGGTGGATTATTCATTACTATAACCATGTCATGTTGTATTTAGTTGTATGTAGCTCTAATTGTTTATTGTCTACTATGAAATCTTTAGCATATGTATCATGTGACTTGTGTAAATCTGATTATGATTGACCTTCATAACATTGAACAGGCCATTCTAAACCAAAATATTGGCCTGCTCAATTTTTTTCAAATACACTAGGAGCCATAGTGACAAGTAAGCCTAAAAGTGTAATAGAAGCCACCCCTATTCCTAGAACTTTCAACCACCTACTCTGCAATCTACATATTTAATCATAAAGACATTGCCAAAATTGTAATCATAAAGACTATTTTTCTCCATCCTGTTATCCATGCATATTCTACGTAGCTTCACGTGCATTCTTGATTCAGAGTGGGAACATCTTATTTTGGATGCGAGGGAGAGAAGCCAAACACATAAAGAGCATGCACATAAACATGACAAATGAGAAACATAAATGTAGATATCACAACAGCTGAGAAACATAAATGTAGATATCATGGTCACAATTGTTTGGAGACACAACATAATTGAATGGTATACCCAGATGATGCAACACAACCACTACTCCTTCGATTCCAAGTTGACACTGCGAGATCCAAAAATAATAGATAAGGAATAAATTTAGAAAGAAGAGAAGGGTCATAACGACCAAAATAATACAGGGTCCCTATATAATTTTGGTCGTTATGGCCCTCCTCCTTCGCTCTCTAAATTTATTCCTTATCTATGGTTTTTAGATCATGCAGTGTCAACTTGGAACTGGAGGAGTAGTGGTTGTGTTGCATTGTCTAGGTATACCACTCAATTATGTTGTGTCCCCAAACAATTGTGACCATGATGCCTACATTTATGTTTCTCAGCTGTTGTGTCCCAGGACCCCTTATGACCCTTTACGATCCCTAATAATACATCTTAGAGGTCTTAAAGTGTCGTAAAGGGTCATAAGAGGCTCCTAGGAGGGGCCAGATGAGCTAGCACCTTCACGTGGTTGGACCTGTTAAGTAGAGAATGTTAAAATATTCTCAAAACAAAGAGAAGCTAAATATTTTAAGGTCTCACTCCATGCACAATTTTTTTTTTTTAAAATATAGCATGCTGTCACAATTACGATGGTAGTCAGAGAACGACTGATGCCAAAGCACTACATACGACATCCAGATGTCAGAATAATCCAACAGATGGATATCACATGTACAACATGTCTGTCGCATACCCGTCATAATTGTGACACTAATAATATGTAACGATGACATGTTGACAATCATAGTCGGTGCATATTATGACGGTCAATACCATCGCAATAACGATGGATATGCCAGATGTCAGTGATTTTGACACCAAAATTGCAACACTAGCATGTATCGCTTGGTCGTTGGGGTAGTGTCGGAATTGTGATGCATAGCCATTGAAAAAAAGGCTCAAATGTACTATTGAAACCATTCTCATGAGAGATGGGCTCTTTTGAATCACTACTCATGAAACATGGGATAATGAGTTTGACTTGAAAACTACATAGTTGAATCTTGATAGTAATATCACAATTTGACTTGTGGAAAATATCTCCTACTTATTAATTGATTAGCTAAAGGAACTCTATAATGAATGGTTCATTAGGCATAACACTTTTTAAAGTTTCTATGAATGGGGAGCAAGCTAAGAACGTTTAACCTTGGAGGAAACTCAATGGTTAAGTGCACTTGAGTTAGAGTAGTACACTAGAATGGATGACCTCCTGAGAAGGCCAAATACTTCACCTCTATGAGGATCACCTAGATGCAATGAGTGCTAAGTTTTCTATTCATTCTCATGAGAAATGAGTTCTTGTGAATCACTACTTATGAAACATGGGTCAATGAGTTTGAATCGAAAAATACACAATTAAATTTTTATAGCAATATCACAATTTGACTTATTGTGGAAAATATATCCTACTTATGAATTGATGAACTAAAAGGTCTCTATAATGAATGATACCAAAGCCTGATTTTGTTATACCAAAGCCTAATTTTGATACCAAAGCCTAATTATTTTAAAACAATGGTCAAATTTTCAAATGAGTTTCTTTAAAACATATTATTTCTTAGTACTTTAAAAGGAATATGTTAAATTTCAGATAATTTCATCATTCAGTTTCTTATGTGTGGTCTTTGATTCTCATGGTGGAAATAATGGAATTCCTATTATTCTACAAAAATATGATGGCCTTTGTACATTTTTTGTTAGGAGTTTATTTTCCATTTTAAGGTTTTGCTAGACTTTAAGTACTTTTAAAATAAAATTACACCCAAAAATCTCAAAATCATATTGTACAAGGGACTTCCCCTCTAAAACATAGAGGAATATTGCATGTTACAAGCAATCTATCCAACTATTGTTACAATTTTGACACTTCTCATTGGGCGAGTCATAGCATTTTTCCAAGTGTCAAATATGTTTATTAATAGATCAGGGTGATAGAACCCACATAAGAACTCCTTAGTTTGAACATTAATTAGATTTAAGAGTAGAGGGTTACAATCAAAGATAAATCTAACTAGAGATGACAACCAACTAAGGTTGATAAGGTCCTAGAAGGAGGAATAAAGAAATTTGTTCAATTTCACATGAATATTGTAAATACTCATGTAGTTTTTGGGCCTAGTAAATCAAGCTCCAACAAGGTCCAAACAAATTAAATCTCCCCTGGAGATACCTACTATCAAAAAATTGTGTAGTGTGAAAAGGGGATCACCTTAAAGCCTAGTTTTCCTCAATTCACAACACACATTAGAATACAAAACCACCTCATGTAACGCCAAGCTAGGGAACCCATGAGAAATTAACATAACATGATACTAAGTTGATGAAATAATTTTTTTCTTAAACATTAAACAATACAAATGTGGAAGCAAGTACAACCATGAGTTAAGACATTAAAATAAAGTACACAAATACAGTTAACATTCCCAAGGGTTCCAAGACGTGGTTACTTAAACAACATTAACTAAAGTACTAAGTACAAACATAAAGTAAACTAACATATATAGTACAGCTAAATAACAAGATACAACCATCATATGAACATAAGAAAAGTACAAATATAAAGATACAAACTGATACATCAAGGTATACATATAGTACATCTTCCACTACAAAAGTCATAGGGATCACAATAATGAATCAAGTCTCAATACAATACAAAGAACCTCCTGAATGGATGTGTAAAACCAATACATAATAGAATACATAATATAAATCTCATGATGACAACAAGCAAGTCTCCAACAAAGAACATGGTAATAACATATAGGATCATCAAAGTATATAAACATGAACGTCAGATCTCAATGGTAAATAGATTCACTATCACCTAACCATGTGGATCCCAGAGGTCCACTCAACTGTTATGAGGAGATAAACATCAAGCCCCACTCAAACATAAACTCAAAAGCTAGAAAGGCTAATGCAAAGTTTACAAGGTCATCAATAGGTATGATCAGGACACACTACCAGAGGCACCAGACACTCGTGGGAAACTAGGATACATATAGGGAAGTGTCATCACATATGTCAACCCCTTGGGACGATCTCACTAGAATCTGAACCCCAAGTCATATGTGGAATCGTAAATCATTTTGTATAGACAAGGAAACCAATCGTGCTAGATCACTATGTCCCCTGGACGAACACGCATCTTCTCCCACTCCCATCCTTAGTCTATACTAGCACTCAAGGCATGGGTGAGGCACTATCATTATCTTATTAATGTTTGACACAATAAATTTATTTAGTTATCACTTATTAAGCTACTTACAGTGAGTTACCCTGGCATCCACTTTAGAGCCCCGACTCCCATTACAAGCCACTTCCCTCCTAAGCATCTAGATAGCCTACCTTAGGTTCATAGATCAAATAAAAATCACAATGGTTACAATATTTCTCAAATTGGTTCCATACAACAACATGAACATACTGCTTCTCAATTAACCATAACATCACAAAAGTACTCTTTAATAATGACCGAATATGAACACAACTCTGAAACAAGGTCAAGTAATAAAATCGAAAAGACAACAATGCATAGACATAATGCAAACAAACATATATGCAAAAGAGAAATACTACACAAGGCTCTGGTGTGTCCAACCTATAGCCAAATTAATGCTACCCTCAATGACAAATAAACATGACAACAAAAGAAACACCATTGCAATACACATCAACAACAATTAAATACAATCCACTTATAATTAAGTTCACAGTTATAATTATAATAATATGGATTAATTAAATTAATTATACTTTAATCTATAATCAATCAATTAAATAAATAAATATGAAATAAATAAATAAACTATTTTATAAATTAAATATATTACAATATATAAATAACTTATTTACAAGTTATAATATGTTGTCTCATTTCCTACACATCCAATTTTAAAATTTTTTGGTTCTAGCCTTTTCACCAAATTATATGGCTCAAGATTTAATTTTTAATAAATAATTAAAGTTATTTTTTGAAATAATTTTGATTATTTAAATATTCCTCATATTCATACCTTCAAAACGAGCCTATTTTCATGAAAAAATGGTGAAAAGACCCCCAAGTTATGCCCCATTGCTCAAAATGTCAAGATTCCTAACTTAAAAAGGTTTAAAATGCTCAAAATATGAGCATTCACAATCCAAAGGTGTCAAAAGTGCTCAAAATTTGAGAAATCAAAACCAAATCGATTTCAAGTGCTCAAAAAGTGAGCACCCATAATTTAATTTAAAATATCAATGCTCAAAATTTAAACATGCAAAACTAATAATGATTGTGAGTGCTTAAATGATGGTTGTGAGTTCCTAAAAATGAGCATTTCAAACTCACAAAGGTTGTGAATTCTTAAAACATGAGAAACATAATTAGAAGAGGTTGTTAATGCTTGAAAAATGAGCAGGCATAACTAAAAGGAGTTGTGAGTGTTTGCAAAATGAGCATCCCAAATTGAAGGTGGTTGTGGATATCAAAATTCCAAAGCATCTAGAAGCCCCAGTCAAAACCTCATGTAACTATTTTTTCAAAGAGGCTGAAGAAAAGAAAGACACTTGAATTAATGCATGTGTATAACCATACGAGAAGATATACTAAATTTTTATCTTATGAGCTGAGAATTCTTCGATTGGCATATTTTCATAGTGCCTATACCAGAGATTGCATGAAGATTTTCAGAGCTTGAATTTACACAAAGTGTGCATTGACTGCTTGACACAATGCCACAAACATATATCTCATGGTATACCCAGTTCAATGTACACATGCAAAATCTGAAAACACAACGTTGATACAATAAGTGTTTTCTTTTCATGGAGACAAATGATTGTAGGCTTCCCAAAACATTAATATCTATTTGAACATGCATGTAAAAAAAATGGAATAACGATGAAGTATGACAACTATTTGACCAAAATTCCTACACGAAATGTCGTGTGATGGAATGCAATGACTGCAAGTTACATCGAATCAATTTGGTGAAGAGGCTTTATAAAATTTATAAGTGTAAAGCCTAAATTCTACAATCTTTTCCCACCAACCTCCATACCTACATTTCAAAATGGCTTTCAATTCAGTGTTTGTCAAAATGCATTGTGGAGTTTTCAACATAAAGGAACAAAATGAAATGATTGCCTGGTTTTGTCACAACCCATTTTTTAGCGTTCAATTTAAGATTACATATAGCAAAAACCTATTTATACGGGATAAGCTAGAAAGTAAAAAAAAATTAAAAAATGCTTGCATTTACTTCTTCTTTTATTATTAAAAACGGTTGGAGGAGAACGGGGGGAATTATTAAATAGACCACAATCCTATTTTTGGGGGATCACATGCAGGGAAGAACAACCGATTCTTGAAGGAGAAAAAAATTGAAGAGGAACCGAAGTCAGTGAAGAAAGGAGTTTTTCAACAAGCCATTCCTGTTTAGCTGAAAAAAATGTCTTTAGTTCTATGTACATAAGTGATAGTCCTATGTGTTGATCATTGAGACTCCTAGTTATGGTTTCTCCTCACAAAGAGGAAAGGATGATTCTTGTGTTGAGTTATACAGGTGAAAACAATCACTTTCAGAACATTACCTCTTGTGTGTGTGTGAGGCTTCTTGGTTGTCCCTGCTCTCTCCCTAATCTGTAAATATGGAAATATTTCTGAAGTGCTTGAAAATGGTGTACTTTTGATTGGTGTAATTGTGTTGCTCAAATTGGAACTATGGTGTGAGTGATGCACTTAAGGTTAAATGCAAGAAAGGCAATAAATCTCCATGATTTATTGTTGCAGTTAATTGATGATTGACTTTTACACTAAGGATATGAATATACATGCCAAAGATTGAGGCTAGGATGAATGAAAATTTTATATATATATATATATATATATATATATA
>MU225459.1:1551484-1564270 GCA_018584345.1 Thuja plicata | reverse complement strand
TCTCTATGAAAACCATGGAGATGAAAGTCATTCCACCTCTTTAGCAAGAATTTGGATATCCACATTTTTGCACAAATGGGGATTTGCAAATCCATATTCACATTCAATTTAGAGGTCACCAAACAAGGAATTGCACCCCATAACCGGGTTATGGGCTGCATAACCCGGTTATGGGGTGCAACCAAACGGGCCCTAAAGGAAAACGTCTATTAAAAAAGTAACTCAAATTTTAAACCACCATCTCTGTTATAATGATTTTGAAATGCCAAACTAAGTCGAGCTCCTTACAATCCTATGGATGCTATACTAATGACGTAGATACCACTGCAATGGCCATTCTCTCTGTGTGTTGAAATTTGTGTATTAATTTCAGTAATTGTCTTTTCTTCATCCACAACAAAGAACGTAGTATATAAGATGTGTGTGATTGGTCAATGTTTTTGATAATATCCCTTCTCTTTAATGGCTCAAAATATAAGATGGAGTTCTAGTGAGATTTGAATTAATTCAACAATTTAATAATTTTACCATGAGCCTCAACATGGGAATTCGTATCAGAAGATAATATTAGACTTGCACATTGAAATGAGGTTTAAGTTCCTCTTCTTCATTGTTCAAAAATATTAAACACTCGGTTACAACAGGCGAATATTTCTAGAACATAAGAGTTTCCTTATTAGCAGTTCTAAATTTTGGTAAAATTGAACATACAATCTATGGATTAAATAATAATACGAAAACCCAATGTATAACAAATTTCAACAACCCATCTCAAAATTAACCGATAAAGGTTCAAAGATTACAAATTTTCCCATCTCAAGAGTTTGTTTCTATGTTCAGCAAACTACTATTCAAGAAGGTGTCACTCCTCGAGTGGTTATCTATCTCCAATCAAAAGCTACGCATATAGCTTATCTATGTCTCAAGAAAGAATATGTATATAATATATATATATGATTATTCACTGATGTGTGTAAGTGATTTTTACTAACCTCTTGAATGTGGAGGAAGCTCGATGAATTTTGTAGCAAAGGATATTATAGAGAATTTAAGTTTTAACTTTGAGTCTAGTCTCTATTTCAGTGTCAGTGTGATCTATGTGAGGTCGTGGCCATACATATAGAGTCATTATGGTCACTAATTTGTAGACAAAGCTAGAGAGTGCTCCATCTGTCAATCCAATTAATATAGAGTCTATGAGAATAGGGATCTATATGTTGACATTTGAGATCACTGTAGGTTTTCCAAGGTTTATTTAACCAACCAATCCGTTGTTGTGTTGTCTTCTGAGTTACCTGAATAATGTCTTATAGAGACCCAAATTTTGGAATAAATCCTTATTAGAGAGAATTCTAGAATTATTTTCTTTTTGTATCAGTTGAGTTTCTGAAACTAAGATTATCAAACACAGAAAATGAGTAACCATTTTTTTCCTTTAGGATTCCTCCTATGAAGAAATGGACTGTTCAACTAAAAATCTTCTATTTTTAGTTATAAGATAGATCAGATAAATTAATTATTTTTAAATCTAGCTTTCCACTTGATACTTCTCGAGCTGACATGAAGGAGAAATATAGCTTTAATCACCTTTAATAATTGTGACGTTAGCTATGCTGAGATTTTATTAAGGATGTAAATGACATATAAGTTAATCTTTGCAAAGCTATCAAGTTAGCATGTTCATACTTTTAACAATAGTGAGACAAAGCCAATGAGTGTCCTATGGCCTTATAAATGGAGTCCTAATAGAAGCATAATACCAGTTCTTTATGCAAAGATTGTTTTTAGTCTACTTACAAAATTTGATTGATCTTACATCTAATTGTCACACATTTATAAACTCTCTGATGATTGATTTGTTCCAGTCAAGAAATAAATAATTCTTTTTAAGAAATGTTATGAGTCTTTATTACTCCTTATGATGTTGTTAAAGCACATAGGCTTTTACAAAGTATTGTGAGTCGACAAACCCTATTCTAAACACTAAATGCATAGTTGAACTTCTTGAGTTATCTTTGATTTTCCTATATGAGTTGGAATTGAGGACTTGAGGTGTTCTATACTGGTGTTAGAAGGGTGATGATTTATATTGTATAACTATTCTTGGGCAACATGATAGCTTTTTTTAGGAATATGATAACTTTTGCATGACTATGAGTTTTTTTGTGGATTTGCATTTGGATTCCATGAACTCTGTTTGATTGTCCTATCTTAGTTATGAAAGGAATATTTCTATATGGGAAATTTTTTGGATTCCTTGATGTAATTATATGTGTAATTCAAAGACAAAGAGTATGATGCTTTATGAGTTTCGGTAATTCTATATTGTAACACTAATTGCACAGTTATGATTTTGGAACCATCTCTGATTGTTCTATATGAGATGGAAATGAGAACTTGCAAATGTTTAAACTACTCAGAGAAGGATGTTATTTTCTAAGGCATTGGAATCCTTTAATTTCATTATATAAAGTTCGTAAGTTTATATGCACCAATTCCATTACTCCTCTCAGTTTTGCTTGTTTAGACTACCTCAAGCTGGGCTGGGTATCTTTCATGTCAGGAAATATTCTGGAGAAGCATAATTTCTTCATGGTAGGGTGGAAATGCACTCCTATAATATTCTCGCCCTCATTTTTGTGTGTAGCAGGTCATTAGAGCTCCTGACAGGAAGATCGTCATGTATAGCATATTATGGATCTTTGTATTGACCATTGGTCTATTGTATTTATATTGCACTCTTATGGCAGTCAGGCGATGACTCTTGTAAATCTCTTCTTCTTTGTATGTTAAGAACTTATGTTGGTTGCACTTTGACAGTTTGGTCGAAGTCTCTCTTTTTCTTTTGTTAATTTGACAAGTTGGTCAAATTATGTTATGTCTTTAATTTTTTATGATATGTGATGTATTGGGTGTTTTTGACAGTTGGTTGACACTCTTCTTTATTATGGACTCATGTGTCGCATAATCTTTTCTATAGTGTTTGGTCGAACCTTGTTTTTCTTTCTTGAAGTTAAGGAAAATATTTGTTTTTGTCGACTTGTACAGTCGACGTTTGACTTAGTTGACCAACTCCCTTGTCTTGTGGAAATTGCTGATGTGGCACCTTTGTTGAGGTCGCAGTCCTTACTTATGAAAAGAAAAGAGAATGGGAATGGAAGTGTAGATCAGAAAGTAGATATGGAGGTGGATGTAGTGATTGCAGGAGGGGGATTGGCTGGGCTCTCTCTAGCAGTTGGCCTTCATTATCGTGGCATTGATGCCTATGTTTTTGAGAAGGCGCCTCATCTCATAATAGATTATGCAACTGGTGTGTGTCTGGAAGCAAAGGGAGAAGCAAGCTGACAGACGATTTAAGGGAAAAAAAAGGAAGGGGTCGCACGAAGCTGGAAAGGATAGAGGTTCATAGAGAGAACTCACAACGTTACACCAGGTAGGATCTTAACATTTGCATTATTATACTGATGTTGGAGGAAGCTAGGATGAAATAGGAATGCATGAGAATCTTGGTGGGTTTGTGTTTATGAATAGAAGTATTTACATTTTTTCCATTGTCACAAGCCATCCTTATTTCCAGACCAACTGCTCTTTGGTTAAAGAATTTAGTATCAAATCGACTTTATTCACTCTCTTCCCAAAATATTGTGAACTGGTCATGGTTTATACTTGAAAAGTCTAGAAATGTATCCACTCCAACATAATTTGATTTGTTTCCTTACACATTCTTTTCTTATTTTGTTAATATGGCGGGTAGACAGTATCGTACCTTTATATCCTAGTTTCTGATATGGGTTCCTCAAATGGAATGAACCTTGAGTCAATTAAAGAGAGAACCTTCTCAAAATAGTATTTAGATACTTGGGAAGTGTAAATATTGCCATGTGACTCATTGTTTTGAGTTTGTTTATGTAATTTGTCATCATATTCTTGAAGTGTGAAAGCTGCTACGATAATCGTAGTGTCTCCTCCCAACCCATCAGCATTAAATCAACCTTCTTTACCTGATGTGTTATTCCTAGCACTTGTGCAATCCTTAGTCAACGCATAGCTATGAAATCTTTCTCTTTTTCATTCTTTTCTTCTCTCTGTGGCAAAACAGTGGCTGCGATAGGATAGTTGTGGACTATCTACGCAATTAATATCATGCAAATTGAGTTGCACCACATTCCTAGCTCCCTCACCACAACCAAACCCATCATGTTTTTCTTGGTTACCCAACTTGGTGTTCAATAGAATACGCCTTGGGTATTGAAAGACATTATTATGAGGGGGTGATGTTTCCAGCATTGTCATTGGATTAGTTTATAATTATGTGCCAACACGACTTTTAGATTATGCCATTTTCATTAATTTGGTATCACTGCAGAAAATATTATTTAATTAGTTTCTTTCTTAATACTATAGACGATTCAATTAATGGCTGGAAATTGTTAGAAACCATGAAAAAGATTCTAAAGCCCATCACTCCACTGGAAAATCAGCAATGCATGACTCTGATATTTTTGTTTGTTTGATGGCCATATTGTTAATTATGTGGGTCATGTATGTCCATAACAGTCAACGCCATAGTGTTAAACTAGTAGATACGTGTTTTGGGATTTACTGTGTAATTACTTTATGAATTTTATTTTGGAAACATCATAGAAATTGATACGTTTTGTATGATGTTACAATTCTGTATATTTAAAAGATAAAAATTTGGGGTGCATGCTATCTTCTAGTCAAATAAAGGAACTACCATTCTCGTGATTTAAGAAAACAACATGTGTGTGTTCCTATAGTGTATTTTCTTTTCTCTCCTATAAAGGAGTGTTGAGCTATTTACTGGTTGAAATTCTTGCATATGTATTTTATTATATGATGTTTAGGAGGAGAAATAATGTTTATTAATCAAGTGCATATGTTCAGTGGAATATTAAATTAAGAAATTAGCATTTAAATAATTTGTATGCTATAGTTACTCCACTAGATTAACAATAATTATGCTATGGGGTTTGCTTATATCATACTGACTTGGGTAACTCTACTATTTTGTGTGTAGCTTATCAGGAAGTTAACACATAATCGAGTGTTTCTTTAGCCAATGAGTGCTTGGGTGATTTATTTCTTATTTTGAAGTACATCATGAAATCTTATGCAAAAAATTGTGCTTGGTTTTTTTTTTTAAAACTTATTTAAGCCATTACAATAGAATGTTAACATATCATTGGACAGTGTGTGGTGTATTTACCCAAGTTAAGAAATGAAAGTGCATATTAAGATATTAACTTGGATCCTTATTATTTCTCACTCTTTATTCAAATAACATAGGTGTTCATGATGAATTGTGGTTTCTACGAATAACATTCCTACGGCTAAATGTATGAGTGTATCTTTTTATGCTATCTCAGTTGTTCTATATGAGTTGGAATTATGGGTTGAGATCTTTAATCTTAGATTGACGAGGAAGGTTTTTTTTATTACCTAAGTATTGTTGAACATCATTTATCAACTTTTGAATTATATATGTCAATGTGCACAATTCCATTACTCTAGTCAGTTTTTCTTTGTTAAACTTCCTCTAGCTGGGCTGGGTATCTTTCATGTCAGGAAAGATTCTGGGGAAGTGTAACTACTTTGTGGTAGGGTGGAAATGCACTCCTACAATATTCTCGCCCTCATGTTTTGTGTGTAACAGGTCTCTAGAGCTCCTGTCAGGAAGGGCATCATGTATAGCACGTTGGATCTTTGTATCGACCATTGGTCTATTGTATTTATATTGCACCCTTATGACAGTCCATCGATGACTCTTGTAAAGATCTTTTTCTTTCTGAGTTATGATCTTATGTTTGTTGCACTTTGACAGTTTGGTCGAAGTCCCTCTTTTGCTTTTGTTAATTCGACAAGTTGGTCAAATTTTTTTATGTCTTTAATGTATTATGACATGTGATGTATTGGGGTGTTTCGACAGTTGGTTGACTCTCTTCTTTATTATGGACTCTTGTGTCGCATAATCAGTTCGATAGTTTTTGGTCAAACCTTGTTTTTATTTCTTTGATTTTAAGGAAAATCATTTGTTTTTTTTGTCAACTTGTACATTCAATGTTTGACTTAGTTGATTGACCTCCCTTGTCTTGTGGATATTGCTGATGTGGCATTTCTATCGAGGATGCAGTCCTTACAGGTTTGTACAAAATGGATTTGTTGAAAAGGTTTTAAGATATCCCAAACGAGTGAAATTATGAAGAATGGTATTCATCCTCATTTTTGTTCGCAAATAATGAGATCTCATCTACATATGTATCGACGATTGAATTTTTAAAATAGAAGTGGAAAAATTGCAACAAGTTATGAGCATTCATCAAAGACTATCGATGGAGAGTTTTGTTGGCTTTCATAGCCGGAAATGCTTTTGAAAATATTCATTCAAAATACCAAATTAGAGGCAGTGCACCTGATGGTTTTACAAATGCATCAAAGAAATTAAAAGATGGTGGTATGTGCATAATTTGTACTTGTCAAAAAGTCTTTAATCGGCTAGTGTGAAAGCCAAACTTGACAATCTTAATAGCATCTTCCTTTTCTTATGTCATTTTAGAAGCCTTTGGATCAATGGACAATTGTACACACCATAATGAGGAAACATAGCTGAGGCATCAAAGTGTTTGATAAAATGCCTACACCAAAGTTGGGAGCTTTACAACAATGTATGGAGCCATCAAAGAACATGGATAAGTTGGTGAGTTATTCAAAAAAAATATGCAAACAAATGTAATGGTTGTTGGATATCCACAAAATGTATTTGTTGATGAGTCTATAGACTTCCTCTACACCATTTTTGTGCTGCATATAATACCTCTAGTCTTCGGTCATGTAGGTGTAGACCTTATGGAAAGACATGTTGTCAATTAGTGTCAAAACACTTAGTCATCCAGCTGCATCGCCTGAGTGACCAGCATTGCCCGAGTGATCAGTGTGACCCGAGTGATCAGCATATTGCTTGAGTATCAATTTATCACCCGAGTAGACTTGTCGACCCGAGTGACAATATTGGACCGACTTTGCATATATTGTTTGATATCATTATGTATAATGAAATCCGACTTATGAAGTTATTTATTTGGATAAGATATATATGTAAGATAATTTATTTATCCAAAAAGTATAGTTGTAGAAGTGTAAGTAAGGATACATATGCAAATATGAAATGACAGATTGATTGAAAGATTCTAGAAGTATATAGTACTTGACAGAGTCTCATCCATCACATTTAGGTGATTAGTTATATTCATAAGGATCTCATTCAGCAAATTAGAGTTGCATAAGCAGACCATCTACTAGTTCATTCTAACAGGTGGATCAAAAAAATCCTCTAACCAGGTGGGCCTAAAAGTCTTTTATAAATCTCTTAATAGAGTTGCATACTTATTGTATTGTACAAAATCCTTTAACAAGGTGGAATTAACAGTCCTTATTGCTCCTAATAGGGCAGGCCATCAGAAGTGGTCAATGTAAGCTCTAACAGGCTAAATTTGTACCGCGGTATTAAATCTTGTGGGTATCATCCCCACCCCATTTTTACTTTCTATTTTGAAGGTTTCTGGGTAACCAAATATTGTGTCATGTGTTATGTATGATTCTTTCCTTTCAGTTCTATGCATGCAATCAGATTACATAATCTAATTGAGGTTAAATAAAGAATAATTTTTATTAGTTCCTGATTCACCCCCCCTCTCAGTCACCTTGCATGTGATATATTTCCAACAATTGGTATCAGAGCTAAAGGTTCTCTTAATAGATCTACAAATGGTCATGGATCAGATCAAGAAACTCAAAGAGTAGCTCTCTCTTTCCCTGAAAAGAAGAAAAGATTTAGTAGTACAAATGAATGATAATAATTACATAAAAGAAAGAATTGAAGATTTTTGCAAAGACAGAAGTTTTGAAGAAGCTGATGCATCCATTGAAGACTTTCTTGCAAAGAATCTCAATTTACATGAAGAAGTCAGAAAGTTGAAAAGAAAACAAGAAATTTATTTAGTCAGATTATGTGAAGTCGTAGAGAAAAAGAATCAAGCAGAAGATGACATAAATTTGGCACAAGAAGATAAGAGATTGTTGAGTACAAGATTAGAATAAAAAGAAAATGAAATCCATCATTTGTCACTCCATTAAGCAAATTTAGCAAATCAACTCAATAATGAAAATCAAGAAGTTATCAACCTAAGGACAGAAAATGAAAGACTACATAATGATCTCAATGCTTAAAGGAAATCCAATGAAATTATGATTAATTCACAAGGTAGTATAGATCAGTCAACATAAATCAGACATCATGGATAGACTGGACTAGGTTATACTGTACAAGGTGAATCCTCAAAGCAAGGAGCTCAAAAGAACATGAAACCTACTTGTAACTATTGTGGTAAGTTAGGGCATACATCAAATAAATGTTGGAGCAATGGAAAATCAAAGTTTAATGGTAAATGCTATAGTTGCAACAAACATGGACATAGAGCAAGTGAATGCACTAAGAAACCTAAGTTTGAAGGAAAATGTTTCAAGTGTAACAAACAAGGTCATAAATATTCTGAGTGCAAAACAGAGAAATGGAACCTTGCTGAACAATTGGCCAAAGCAAATTTTGGTTGGGATTACAACACATGGTACAAATGTTGTCATTGTGGAGAGTATGGACAAATTGGTGAAAATTATACAAAGACTTACCTCCAAAAAATAAATCCTACTAAATTATGTTATGTGTGTAAACAACTCGATCATCTAAGCAAAAATTGTATAAACATAGAAAAAGTAGATACTGGTTTTGAGAAAGGTAAATCAAAGATCTCTGAAATAAAAATTAGATGAGTCGGCAATGGGCAAGGAAGTCTCCTGAAAATTCAGAACAAAGCAATGAAGGATCTAATGGCACCCAAAATAGTGAGTTGGGTGGATCTACCATCATATAATAGAGATGCAAGGAGATGACTAGAACTATGCATTAAAGTCATCATACATCAGTTCCAGATATGCTACCAATTCCAAATCTGCATATTGATGCATTAAGACATATTATGGTGCTAACGGAGTCAGGATCTCAGTTGCACCCGAGCTACTCTAGATGAGTCGAGTTATATAAGAGTTGGGAAGTTAGTTTTTGTCGAGCTTTCGATTAAGCCTAGGAGAACTACCCGAGCTATGCCAACTACTATGTACAAAGCATTTAATGAAATACCCTAATGGTAAAAAATCTTATAAATGATGAATTGGAAAGGTTATTGTTTTACAAAGATTTCAGTTTGCAGAGTGTAAGATATAAAATGGAGGTCACTAAAATGTAACATAAGAAATATTACATTTAAATATGGAAGGGGTATGTAATAGATGTATTTTAAATGTAGGGGGTAAATAAGATGCTCTCCTTTTATCCTTAGATACACAAATGAAAGATCCAAATTGATTAACTCCAAAGGAAGGATCAATGCATAAATGAATCGATCATTTGGAAATAAGAGCAAAGAGGAAGATCTTAAATACCCTTTTATAGATTTAAATGTGTGGTAGGTTTAGAAAGATTAATAACTTTAATTGAAATGAATAGGAGAAAAGTACTAACCTTGAAATGTTACAAATCTGAAGAATATTGTTTTTGGGGGTCTGCACTCAACTTCTGGAAAATCTGAGACTAGTTCTAGAATAGAAACGCAGAAATAAACAAAACCCAGAAATATTTTTCTGTTCTGACACAGTTCTAATTTTGACCCTCAAGTCAATGTCACCATTTACCCAGAATTTTTGATTCTGACCTAGGGCAGAATCGACCTCAAAAGTCTCAGACTGAAATTCTATTTTCAGATCTTGAAAGTTTGTCAAAAAGGGTATCCAAATCTGCACTCTGACCCACTATTATGAACCTATATCTGCAACAAAAATGGATTTGTTTGTTGGGGGGAGGGGTTTGTCTTAGTCAAACCCTGATTTAGGAATTAACCTTGAAATCAATAATTGAAATAAAGAACGCTAGAAAGTAGTATAAGTAAATCTAATAATGAAGCTATGATATTCAATAGATATCAAATTGTATTTTGAATGTAAACAAGTATGTAAATATGAAAGCTTGGGCTCAATATTACAAACCAAAAACCTCCATGATTGTATGCTTGGAATCCACCTTAAAGGGAGAATGAATGGGTCTTTGAGGATACAAAAAGGATCTTGAAGGAAGATCACACCACCATGATGGATAGATCTAGGGCTTGAATGATGAATCTTGAATGCTTGAACCAAATCCCTTCAAAGGCTTGAAAGCGTGAATCCTTGATCTTCAATGGAGAACTTGAATGCTTGAGAGGAAGACTTAGATACTTTGAAATCTTGAAAATATGTATAAAAATGGATGCGTTAACTTCTCTTGATGCTTAGTGCTTCTTCTTTCTTAGAGAGACTTCACTTAGAGCTTGACATTATGCTTGATGATGGTTTGTACTTGATTTGATAATTCATGCTTAGAGAAAATGGAGGAGAAAAATTCCTTATATATGAAATTAGAGCACAATCTTCTAGAGAGGCCTACATAGGAGAATTAAATTATAATTAGACATATATCCCTAGAAGAGGACCTATATTAAATATAATTTAAGAATCATCGCTTCAGAACCCAAAACAGCCGACCCGGAAGCGGCAAATGAACTTTTGATGACCTCTTGCAGCCGACAGATTTCCAAACTGGAAAGGGGGACCTAGGTCAAGGTAGAGGTCATCACTAACCTAGGTCGAGGTTGAGGTTGACCTTAACCTAAATCAAGGTTGAGGTCGACCTTGACCTAGGTCAAGGTCCAGTTCAACCTTGACCCAGGGAGTCAGAACCCCTGGAAAATGTGCCAGATGGGAGGGATGGTGCCCGGAGAGGCCCAATTAGGGTCCTAAACAGACACAAAACTAGGAGAAGGTGCAGAAATTAGGGGAAAATATGATGGTTGTCAAAAAAACCCCCTAAGGAGGGATAAACATTCTTAACATGGAAGTGCGTCCATTTTAAGATGATACATTAAGCCCCCACTTTAGTGCGAGTATGGAAATCGAACATACTCGTGGTAAAGTTAGAAGAAAGACTTTGGTTGATCACAACGAGGTAGAACATCACTAAGTCAAGGACATGAGCCCCAAGACCAAGGATTCTAACTCAACATACATGCATAAATATATGAAAGCAAAAGAGTAATTAATCATAGAAAACATACATGACTACATAAGCAAGACAAGAACAAAACTATAGATAACATAGCTTCATTCAATCTAATCCTACTAGTATGAAAGCGAAAGAGAGAAAATAGATAGTGATTACCTAGATCCTAGTAAGATGCCCATCTTACCATGAATCACCAAGGAGGGAGAGCCCATCAGGCTCACCCATAAACTATGCTTTGTAATTGTAATGTGACTTCTAATGGCTTTTGAAATATCCATAGATCTACATTCTTGTATCACTATGGAATATAGAATGTGTGTCTTTTTAGGATTTAGCAACTTATGTGCATTACCTTCCGAGGATTTAGCAAAAAATAAAAATAAAAATAAAAATGTGTGTCTCTTCAGAATTTATCAACTTATGTGCGTTACCTTCCAAAGATTTAGCATGTTGTAAAATGTAAACTATACTATAAGGAAGACCCTATATATCCCCCCTCCTTATCATGACTACCCACTAGGCAGGATAAGGAAGAGAGAGAGGATACCTACTTCACAAGGTAAGGAGATATCTAGTTTAACAAATATGCACTATGTCCTTAGAAAAGAGTATTGACCCTTACCTCTAAGAGCATAGATAATCATGAAATGGATATGTCACATGTGGAAAAAGGATCCTCAAAGAGGAAGAGATCTTATCATGAAGACCCCCACCATAGAGGAGTGCTTAGGAGAAAATATCATCTTCTAAAGAAAAGAGGTACCAAAGATTCAATCATCAAGTCCCCTGCAATCAAGAGGAAGAGGAATCTTGGATTGAAGGAATCAAACTCTAACCCAAAGCAAGAGAAATAGTTTATAAAGAACATAATTTTCAAAATAAAGAAGAGGAGATGACCTAGGACAATCACCTCTCATATAAGAGTGTATCCATAGCCAAAAACATAAATCTTTATAAGGAAATAATGTTATATGATAAAAAAATGCCACTAAGCTAAGGAAAGTAGATCCTTAGATAGAGGAAGAAGGAAAATACCTTGCCCCCCAGGGATGAAAGCAAGGGATATATCAAATTATATCAAGAGATGTTGTAGCAAAGAGATATCTTTACAAAACAAATGTCCTAGAAAAGATATCATGAATGATTATGAGTGAAGGAAGTATGTATCATAATAAAAAAAGGATAGAATATAGAAAGAATAACCAATTAAACTCAAAACAAAATACATGCTAAGAGCATAATGGATCCTAGAAGATTATAAGGAAATACCTCTTTCCCCCCAGTAAAGAGGCAATAGGAAAAATGTGATCTAATTTATAGAAGAACGAGGGGAATGCCCTATATCAAAATTATGAAGAAATTGTAATACCACCCGGGAATGAGATATAATTCCTAAAGCAACTCTCTCTCTAACATATAATTTGAAATGCACACAATCAACAAGTAAATGTGTATTACTATAATGAAAAGGACATCTGTATTTAGAGAGAGCATTTTTTGGCATGGGTTTAAAGATTTCTTTCTTAAAATTCATTAACTGGACATACACTTTCTTAGCCACATCTTGAGGAGTATCAGGGTGATCTAAGGAAGGTGTTGGAAGAAGAACATGAAGAGGA
>MU225459.1:1526478-1545345 GCA_018584345.1 Thuja plicata | reverse complement strand
CAAGTATCATTACTTGAGGGAGCTAGTTCAGAAGAAGGAAGTGAGACTAGAATATGTGAACACTAAGGAATAGTTAGCAGACATATTTACAAAGGCACTACCCAAGGATGCTCATGAGTATCTGCAATGTAAATTGGGGGTAATTCCCCTAACTGAGGCTAATTAGTTTAGACTGGTACTATTGCATTAAATATTATATTGAAAATATTTTTCACATTGATGCACAGACAGTTACACTTTAGGATGCTGCCTAAAGTTATGAAATATAGACTAGGATAGAAAAAGAAAATCATTCATAAGCAAGATGACAGGAACAACATGATACAGAGTTTAGAACAGAAGAATCTGCATGATGAAGATGTCAACGTCTTTGGAATTATTGTCAAAGAGGGAGAATTTTACTGAAAGAGGGAGATTTATTAGTGAAAGAGGGAGAATTATACTGAGAAAGATATAGAGAGAGTTTACTACTTGGAGGAAAAGAGATTGATGAACAGAAAAAGAAAAAATATCAGTGTGATCACAGACATAGAGGGAGTAATGTTTTACAGATGAGAATCAGAATGAAGCTAAAGACATTAATGAAGATTTTTTCATACCAAGGAACACAGACAAACTTTATGGATTGTATGGTAACTATGTTTGTAATATTATTTTTTTATTGTTTTGTGTTTCCATCAATGCTAAAGAGGGACATTGTTGGAAATATTGTTTGGAAAGATACAATGGAAATAATTATTGTTTTTTCATTGATGTCAAACCTTAACTAGTGAGACTATTTCTATCTGTTTGAGTACCATATCTATTGATTGATGGAGGAGATTTAACAAGAAGACCAAGAAGAATGGTTGAGTTATGAGGAATTACAAAGGGTACTTTATCAATTGGCACATTGGCAAAGTGATATGTTGTTTATCTTTCACTCGCAGTTTACTGAGAACAGTTTATGCCAATCAAGTTTTGTGTCAACCGAGCACCAGTGTGTGCCAAGCATATTTTCTTGTATGTGTCGAGCGTCACTAAATTGCCGAGGAACACAATGTTGGCTAAGCAACAATATTTTGATGATTGATGAGATTTAAGATCTCTGGCTGACATAGTTGATTTTATTGGGATATGTAAAGTTAATTAAGGATAAGCACATTTGATCTACACTATGTAAATGTATGGGTAACCGTAATTAATGCATGGATCAAAGATTTAATTAGTGATTGTATTGGAGAAATAAATTAAATGTAATGATGGAAAGATCTGTTGGATCTGACCTAACCTAAGATCTTTGATACTGATTAAGCGGAAAAAATATGTATCTGACCTAGATGGAGAGGTATATGATAACCTCAAGCGGTTATTCATGGAATAGGAGTGAAGATAGTTGTATATGCAGAGTATGCAAGAGGATTGCATGGTTAATTGACTGACTGGAAAGATCTAAGCAAAGAAGGTTGAGAAGAGAAGCAGAGAGTGATTGCTTGACAAATTCCCAAGAAGATCTGGAGTTTGAGTTGAGAATGGAGGCCACTCAGTGAATTAGCATAAGAATTGAATTGGATCTGGATTGCAAAGTAAGTTGTATAAATCAGATCAAACCTGTTGATTACTTTCTAACCATTGTATCAGTTGAAATCCTTTAACTAGGTTGACCTAATAGTCATTGTATAAATCCTTTGAGAAAGGTGACATTCAGATTGGAATGTTCTAAGTCCTCTAACAAGGCCACTCCTGACAGGGTGATTAAATCCTTTAATCAGGTCACATTTAGCAATGTGTTTTGTAACCTTTAACAGGGTTGGCTCTTAACAGGGCATCACTTCAGAAGAGTGAAAATTTGATAGCATGTTATTGGTGGTTTTTCCCAAATTGGGTTTCCACATTAAATACTGGTGTCAACTTGTGTGAATGTTTATACTTTATTTTACTGTTAAGTTTCTTCAAGCTTATTTCATTTGAACTGTAAAATGCATACTTATATTGTTGACTTATGCTATCACTGCCAAGAAGATCTGAGTTGTTTAATTTGGTATAAAGTTTTAATGGGCACATCTAGACCTGTGGATAACTGATTCAGCCCCCCTCTCAGTTATTCTAAATTCATTCTAACACATAAGTGAGACGAACTAGGGATTGAAGATGGAGAAATAGAAATAGGAATATTTGGAATTGGATTAGGAATGATAGGATTAAGATTAGGAAGATTAGTAGATGGGGTATCATCTACCCAATTCTTCACATAATCCAAAAGAGCAATAAGTCCACTACACAAATCCTTGATGAAAGTTTTGAAAGTAGGAAGACTAGTATTAGTTAATCTCAAAATATCATAAGCAAGTGAAACATGAAGATTAACAAACATGATGAAATGGATGATACCTTCATACACATCATAAGTACTATAAAGAGATGCTAAAAGAAGCATAATGAGAAAAGTAACCATACCCCAAACCATCTTAAAGATCTTCACAGTGAATGAAAATGCAATAAATGTTTTTATATTTTTATGAGTATGTAGATTTTTTTGTATTTTAAAATGCAAGAGCATAATATTTAGTATGCATGCAAGATCTAGCATAAAAAATGTAAATCTAACACCAAAAAGAAAGAGTTGTGTATCGCGGGTTCACCAAAATGTAAGATATAAAATGGAGGTCCCTAAAATGTAACATAAGAAATATTACATTTAAATATGGAAGGGGTATGTAATAGATGTATTTGAAATGTAGGTGGTAAATAAGATGCTCTCCTTTTATACTTAGATACACAAATGAAGGATCCAAATTGATTAACCCCAAAGGAAGGATCAATGCATAAATGAATCGATCGTTTGGAAATAAGAGCAAAGAGGAAGATCTTAAACACCGATTTATAGATTTAAATGTGTGATAGGTTTAGAAAGATTAATAACTTTAATTGAAATGAATAGGAGAAAAGTACTAACCTTCAAATGCTGTAGATATAAAGAATGCAATTTTGGGGGGTTTGCACTCAGTTTCTAGAAAATTTGAGACCAAATCTAGAATAGAAACGCAGAAATGAACAAAACCCAGAAATCTTTTTCTGTTCTGACACAGTTCTGATTTTGACCCTCAAGTCATTGTCACCATTGACCTAGAATTTCTGATTCTGACCTAGGGCAGAATCGACCTCAAAAGTCTAAGACTGAAAATATATTTCTGGATCCTGAAAGATTGTTGAAAAGGGTATCCTAATATGCACTCTGATCCACTAATCTGAACTTGTATCTTCAAGAAAAATGGATTTGTTTGTTGGGGGAGGGGTTTGCCTTACCCAAACCCCAATTTAGGAATTAACCTTGAAATCAATAATTGAAATAAATAATTCTAGAAAGTAGTAGAAGTAAATCTAATAATGAAGCTATGATATTCAGTAGATATGAAATTATATTTCGAATGTAAACATGTAAATATGAAAGCTTGGGCTCAATATTAGAAATCATAAACCTCCATGATTGAATGCTTGGAATCCACCTTGAAGGGAGAATGAATGGGTCTTTGAGGATACACAAAGTGTCTTGAAGGAAGATCACACCACCATGATCAATAGATCTAGGGCTTGAATGATTAATCTTGAATGCTTGAAACAAATCCCTTCAAAGGCTTGAAAGCTTGAATCATTAATCTTCAATGGATAACTTGAATGATTGAGAGGAAGACTTAGATAGTTTAAAAGCTTGAAAACATGTATAAAAATGCATGCTTGAACTTATCTTGATGCTTAGTGCTTCTTCTTTCTTAGAGAGACTTCACTTAGAGCTTGAAATTATGCTTGATGATGGTTTGTACTTGATTTGATAATTCGTGCTTAGAGAAAATGAGAGGAGAAAAATTCCTTATATATGAAACTAGAGCACAATCTTCTAGAGAGGCCTACATAGTAGAATTAAATTCCAATTAGACCTATATCCCTAGAAGAGGACCTATATTAAATATAATTTAAGAATCATCACTTCAGAACCCAAAACAACCGACCTGGAAGGGTAACCGAACATAATAACCCGACCAAAATAACCCTAGACACAATAACCCCACCATAATAACCCAAGGACACAATAACCCATGGTCAAAATAACCCATGGAAAAAATAACCCATGGTCACTTTAGATCAAGTTAGTATGCTAAAAAGGGGATTGTGAGGCACCATAGAAGATATTTAGGTCATTTTTAAAACATATTTAATGTGCTCAAATAACTTATTAAATGGTAAATAATTATAGAAATAAAGACAAATTCATGGGAATAAGCTAAATAAGAGTTATTATGAAAAGATATGAGTCAAAAGGCATTATGAAGAGGCATTAAGAGGATATATAAAGTGGAAGAATTAAGAGAAGTAAAGGAAGGGAGAAGGGAAGAAGAATTAAGAGTGTGTAGAGTGATAAGAAAAAGAGAAATCAAAATATATTTTTTAATATAGTTTTTTGAGCATTATATTAAATTTTCCTAGGGGTTTCTATAAAAGTATACAAAAATAAATTTACTTTTAGGGAATCAAGAAATTCTTCATAATTTTTAATATTTACAATGCCTCTTCAATTTTTAACAATTCAAAAAAATAAGAAATTACTCATTTTTGCTTCATTGAGAAGGTGTCAATAAAATGATCTGGGGTTGTGGAGAATATTTTACAAATAAATGTTCAACTTGGTGCTATACTACAACACAAATAGAATCTGCTGATGTGATTAGTAGTACATGACATAATCATGCTCCAAAAAAGGAGATGATCACTGTCAAACAGAAGTTGAATGAAATAAAATAGAGAAATATATGGCTGGACACACTACACAACCAAGCAGGAAAAAATACCGTGAACTCAAAGAAAGACTAAAAATACTTGTTGATGGTTATGACAATAATAATATTTTAGATTATATAAGAGACATTACTCATAATTTGACACTTTAATTGAAAATTTGAATAAAAATGTTTTTTAGAAATATACTTGCAATTTATAAATTTTGCTTTCCTTTCTCTACAATCTTATGGGGTTATTTTGTCCATGGGTTATTTTGACTACGGGTTATTTTGGAATGGGTTATTATGACCCTGGGTTATTTTTTCCTCGGGTTATTGTGGCCGGTTTGTTCTGTCCAAGGTTATTTTGGTCTGGTTATTATGTCCTGTAATCACCCAGAAGTGGGAAATGAACTTTTGATGACCTCCGGCAGCTGACAGACTTCCAAAATGGAAAGGGGGACCCGGGTCAAGGTCGAGGTCATCCTTGACCTAGGTCAAGGTTGAGGTCAATCTTTACCTTGACCTAGGTCAAGGTTGAGTTTGACCTTGAACCAGGGAGTCAGAACCCCTGGAAAATGTGCGAGATCAGAGGGATGGTGCCCGGAGAGGCCCAGTTAGGGTCCTAAACAGACACAGAAGTAGGAGAAGGTGCAAAAATGAGGGGATAATATGATGGTGGTCAAAAATATCCCCTAAGTAGGGATAAACATTCTTAACATGGAAGTGCTTCCATTTTAAGATGATACACATAGCAATTTAGAGCCCTTAGCGATTCATAGTGAATTTGTGATTAAAAGTCAAGTTTGATCAATTCTCTAAGCAATATGGCATCCACATCCAGTAGCAAGGTTAAGAAAAGATCATAAATGTTGGTAAGAAATGCTATCTATGAATCTCCAGAGTTTAAGCTTCATCCAGCAGTAGTAGAGGAAATAGATCCATTCGGAGCTCATTCCCTAATTCCTTCGAAGGTATTACTGGTCAATGACATTCGAAGCTTTTATCATTGTAACATACAAGAGCTTGGAACAATTGAGATGAATCAAGCATATGATAAATTGTGTGTAGACTAGAATCTGGAGCCCAAGCACAAGATCTCGAGGTTAAAGGTTTAACCCACATCATGCACATGCCAAAGAATTTCCAAATCAAATGGATTAGATTCATTCTTAGCTATGTTCATGACATGTAGCTATGGTTGGAGCAGCCTGTGAAGATCACAAAGATAATGATACACAAAGTAACAGGGTATCCTATGCTCGATAAATCCAAGGCTACCAAAACCCTAACCAGAGATAAGCTTGATGAGTTAACTCTTGCCGAGTGGGACGACATAGGTATGAGACTAAATGGAGTTACTAGCATGGAATTGAAGTTTGGGATTCATGTGATAGCTCACAAGATATATAGTTCCATCAGACCTAATAGTGTACCTTATGAAGCTATGGACTTAGCATACAAGGTGGTGAAGAACAATCTGGTATTTGACCTAGTCGAGTTGCAGCTCATCCAGCTAAGAAAGAATATGGAAAGCATCCGGGAATCCAAGACAAATCCATGTAAGTTTGGTTCTCTTCTGGTATGCATATTCTTTTATGTTCATAAATTCTTTCCTTCCAAGGGCACAGTAGTTTGGAAGAAGGATAGACCCATAATTCATCAGATAAATGAATTCATAGCCGAGTTAGGAGATAATTTTGAGAACATCATGGATGGATATTTCGAGAATTTCAGACAAAAAATGCAGAGTAGATACATGATTCCTAAACAACTAGTAGAAGACTACAATGATGATATTTATTTCCTAGTTGACTTTGATAAGGTTTACATACAAGCAGTAAAGCCTAGGGTTGCTTGGGTGAAATCTCTTACATATGAGGTTAACATAGATGAAACAAGGTATATCATTGAGTCTCTTGTGAATGAATCAGTCAATCCCAAGGCACCATACTTTGGTACCTATGAAGAAGCAAAAAGTAGGATATCTATAGAGATAGAGATTCCTAAGATTTTGAAAAGAGGAAAGAAGAGGTTAGAAAAGTTTGAAAATAAATATGGCAAGACCTTTGAATCTCCTTCTATCACTGAGAATAAAAAGGATACAGTTAAGATAGAGGATAATGAGCCTAAGAAAGAAAAGGAAGAGATAGATGTAGAACCTCCTTAGGAGAAAAGGAAGGAAACACCTAAGCAAAAGGCAAAGAACACTACACCTGTAATCACCACAAGGAGATCAAGAAGGAAACTTGTATTGGGTAAAGATGATGATGAAGAAGAAGTTGATACAATTGTCTTCAAGAAACCACCACCTAAACTTGAGCAGAAGATCAAAGATCTGAAAGGAGGTAGTGGTATGAGTTCTCTTAAGTCATTAAATTATGCTTCAAGGACTAAGGAAGAACAAAAGAAGATTGAGGAAGCAGTTTCACGAAGAAAATGGCCAAATGGAAATATGAAGCTTCTGAGTTGAAGAGCCATATGACCAATGATTTGTTCAAGGTAGTATCTATTCCCTAGTGCAATGCAGTCTGAACTGTAAAGGACATAAGGGAACAAACATTGAGGCAAGTCATGCCTGCTATGAAAAACAAAGAGATAAAAGAGGCAAAGACCAAATATGAAAATAACCATACTCCCAGATTCAGGACCTTCTAGATACTAAACAAGAAGATAGAAGATGTAGTGCAATATGCCACAACAGTGTGGAGATCTATATTTGAAGTGAAAGGAGATGATAAGGTAGAAGTACCAAGTTTAGATCCTCCTGAACAGACCAATGATGATACATTACCCGAGGTACAGACAATTGGAGACTCTAATGCCAAGAAAATTGCAGTAGAAGTGATGGCATCATTCCCCTAATCCCCTATCCAGAACATCTTGTCTCCGAGAAAGGATAAGGTTACAGAATCAACATCTAAACTAGTGGGAATCGAGCAACAAGATCCACCTACTATTGGGCCAAGCATAACCGAGTCACAAATTGACAAGGTAAATGTTTCTTCATCCAGTATTGATTTTTCAGTTAACCTTCATTCAACAATTGGTACAGTAAAGGTCAATGACCTAATTCAATTGAATACTAAGGTACAAGATGAGGATGGAAAAGGTAAGGAAATTGTTCCTTCACCTAATCCCAATATCAAAGGTAAGGAGAAGGAAGTGAATACTAATGAGATTGATCTTGAAGAAGACATTGTGATTCTAGATTAGGATCGATCCAGCTTAATAGTAGAGAAAATGGATATACTTGGAGAGCTATAGAAGAAAAGAGAAATTCAAAAGAAGCTCCGAGAAGAGAAAAAGAGGAACAGAGTGCTTGAAGATATAAAAGGCATATTCCAAGATGCACTACAGATTGAAGTCAATGAGAGTGACTCTATTATGGACTAACTTGTTGACATAGTCCACAAGTTCAATAAAGACATGGATGGTCAAGAGAAACTACTTGAAAAGGCAGAAAGAAAGTTTGAAAACAAGGTTCTAGAGAATCTTGCAAAGAAGATTGCAATTGACTAGGTGCAGCTAACCAATGTTATTAGCACTCTAGAAACCATTGTGACCAATGTTGTAGCATTATTTGTAAAGTTGAGTGATACTTCTAACTTTACTATGGAGATAAAGAATAAGTTAGTAAAGATTGATGCAGATATAAAGGAAAGTGCAAAGCAGTTGGCACTTGATCCAAGCACAAGCTCAACACACTTTTTGAAGATCAAATATATTACTGATCTATAGGATGAGTTACTAAGAGAAGAAGCAAGGACTAGAGAGCCTCTCACACCCATCCAGAGCCAACTCCTACCACACATGGATGCAATGCAGAAATGCATCACACATGCCAAGACACTCATTCATGATAATAATTTCTCAGTTGCAGAACTTATGATAGAGTTGTCAACTGAGCTACAGATAGAATTCCACATCATGAAGGTGCTACAATACAATTGAGACAACACTCTGTCTCAAATTTTGAAGGTACATAGTGATTTCCTATCCTGGTTTGCAATAACCTTGTAGTTATATATTTTGGCATTTTTGTCAAAAACAAGGGGGAAAAGTCATTGTATATACATTGAGGAAATACATGTGCAATTGAGTAGAGAAGAAGATATACATTACATAAAAAAATTTGAAAAAAAAAATAGTGTCAGTTGGACCCAAGCAGCAGAGCAGGTGTCAAAACCTGAGCAGATGGTAAGGGGGAGTTTTGACCTATCAGATTCAGAGTTCAATGATAAGTTTTTTTTAGTCACTAATGCCAAAAGGGGAGATTGTAAACCTTATGGAAAGACATGTTGTCAATTAGTCTCAAAGCACTTAGTCATCCTGCATCGCCTGAGTGATCAATATTGTTCGAGTCATCAGCATCACCCAAGTGATTAGTATTGCATGAGTGACCAGCATCGCCCAAGTGATCAGTGTGACCCGAGTGATCAACATATTGCCAGAGTATCAGTTTATCACCCGAGTAGACTTCTAGACTCGAGTGACAGTATTGAGCCGACTTTGCATATATTATTTGATATCATTATGTCTAATGGAAGCTGACTTATGAATTTATTTATTTGGATAAGATATATATGTGAGATACTTTTTTTATCCAAAAAGTACAGTTGTAGTTCAGTGTAAGTAAGGATACATATGCAAATATGAAATGGAAGATTGATTGAAAGATTGTAGAAGTATACAATACAGTAGAGTCTCATCCATCACATTCAGGTGATTATTTATATTCAGAAGGATCTCATTCAGAAAATTAGATTTGCATAAGAAGATCTCTATTGGTTCATTCTAACAGGTGGATCAACAAAATCCTCTAACTAGGTGGACCTAACGGTCTTTTATAAATCTCTTAACAGAGTTGCATACTTATTGTATTGTACAAAATCCTTTAACAAGGTGGACTTAACAGTCCTTATTTCTCCTAACAAGGCAGGCCATCAAAAGTGGTCAATGTAAGCTCTAATAGGCTAAATTTATATAGCAATACTAAATATTGTGGGTATCATTCCCACCCCAATTTTACTTTCTATTTGGAAGGTTTCTGGGTAACCAAATATTGTGTTATGTATGATTCTTTCCTTTCAGTTCTATGCATGCAATCAGATTAGATAATCTAACTAAGGTTAAAGAAAGAATAAGTTTTATTGGTTCATGATTCACCCCCCTCTCAATCACCTTGCATATAATATATTTCCAACAGTAGGAGTGGTCGCAACTCCTGCAACCCTATTTCTAGCTGACACGCGTCAATCCATCAAAAATCCTAGCCGCTCTATGAAAGATGTATTCCCCTCAAGTTTTGACCGACCACCACGTGTCCTCCCAGAAACTCTTTCTTTGATAGGGCCCATCGATGCATCCAGAGGATTTTTCCTTTCTAGACAGAGTTCCACGACTAATAGATTTTATTGACACCTGTTCACTTTACAATGCCCAAAATTAATGAAGGCATCATGATGATTTTGATCAAGTTGCCATAATGTTTTGGGGTTGAACCAGCTAGCAGTCATGATGTGATAAACCTCAAGCACTTGTCTGAAGCTTCAAAATTTGAGCGATCCATGCCAGATTTTTGGCATGCCGATCGATTATAACAAATTTATCATTCCAAGACCATCTCAACCGAAGGTTTTTCTATAAAACCCTAGCAATTTAAGTTTTGGAAAAGGTTGGAAATAATAGACTTCGGCTCAATAGGCAAAGAAATATACTATACTATTTTTCAGAGTTCTACTTCTCTAAGAACAAGACCCTACGACTTGTAGTCTAGGGGAGTATACTGCAACATATTATTTATGGAGCATTCTCTCTCGCCTTGGCATGTTTGTCCTTAATAAATCATGGGAATTGTGTACTCGATGCCTTTTCCTTTTTTGTTAGTTGATGTGTCATGTGCTGAACTTTTTTAGGTGTGTTCGAGTTCTCTCATTTTCTTGTAGTATGCTCTTCGGTATGATGGTTTTTTATTTTTACCCTTATAAGAACTATTTATATCTGCCTCAATATAGTGTCTTATACAGTGTCCTTTGTTGAGGATAATTACATTTTGTTTAGGAGAAATCTGCCTTAATGCGGACCCTTGTAGATGCCTCCATCAAAAGGATATGAATATGTGAGCTCTATGTCAAGGAATTTAGCTTCACGTTCTCTTGCCAACAATATAATGAAGGGAACATGCTGCACCATATCGTGAGGGAGTGGTACCACATAGATCTGATGAAGGAGGTCCAAACCTGTGAATACCGCCCAAAAAATTCCTAGACCATCCAACAAAGCTTTGATTAGGCATTTTTCCTCCCCTTAGCTTAGGTTGCTTTATTCAGGGTGATTCTCTTCCCCTCTCTCCAAACACCGACCACAAAGAGCCGACTTCTAAAATCTCAAAAACCCATGTTGCAGGGTGTGCCCCATCCCACCCCTTGTGATAATTTCAAAACTCCCCCTTGACGATCTACGCGAGCTACAAGTCAGGGGATCAACATTTTTTCCTGGAACGCCCAGTGGGACCAAACAAAGAAATTGCCCAATTTTGTACATGCTTTGGGATTTCCAACTTGATGCAACAAGCGAGTACACTTAAAAATAAGTGGTCGAGGTCTAGTTAGTGCCATGGACCCAATTTACTACAACTATGTTCATTGGATTTCTCTTCAATCTAGTCATGTGAACCCAGTTCCTAGTACCCAGGAGATATCGCTCAATTTTTTATGCGAGTTGATAATTACTGAGCTTGAAAGGAAGTAGAGTGTCCTTTCACATTCACTAGCTAGGATTGAGGCCTTTGTTGAGGAGTCATATTTGGAAGAAGAACCTGTCATGGAGGATCAAGTTGTAAATAAAGAAGTTCTAGGAGTTTCATGTCTGACGAGAAATGAACCAGCCTGGAATGATCATTTAGAGTTCTCTTTTCAGTCCCTGATATTGGATACAATTTCATTGTTTGAGGATGGTCCAATGGTTTGGAATCCAAAATGAAGTAATGAAAAAATTTAGCAAGATCTCCAACTGAAAAAAGCGAGCGAAGGGAGCCTCCCATTGATTTATCTAGAGGCTCGTGATCTGAGTTCCCTATTCTTTGTGCTCCCCTGCTTTGTTGAAGATGATGATATTTTTACTTCAAAGGAAGTGTCACCATGTGAATCTCTACCTGAGCCCTCTAGGGAGTAATGAGAAGAGGAGGAGGATGACGACGGGCAGTTTTTGGATGAGCTTGAAACATTTTGCACTTCACTTAATGATTGGACTCCGACTGGATGGATAAAGTCATTTCCTGCATCGTAGGAAGCAGAATCACCAGTTTCCTTGCCCCAGGAATATATTGACCCGCCTCCCATGATGAATCATTTGACAGAGGTTTATGGGTGCCCAAACATGCATTTTCGAGACCATTCACTTGTCAGTCCACTGAGGTCATGCTCACGTCGGAGCATGAAGTGAATTTTGTCAAAGAAGTTGAAATTCCATCTCATGTGATATCCGAGGAAGTACCCTAGTTGAATCATTATTTCATTACCTCTGGCATATCACACCAAGAAAGGGAAATAATCTTGTTTCCCTTCTTGTGCCACAATTTTTCATAGACAATGATCAAAAGGAATAAAAAATAGGCCTCAAGGGTGGCTACTTTTCAAGCCCAATAAATGGCTTCTTGTATAAAGGTTAGTTGTTAGTTAGTGTTTTATTCATGTGGTGTGTTTTTTTTCAATAAGCACTACAATGCAAGGACATGTTTTTGTTGTCTTGTGTATAGTCGTCAGCGCCCTATTAGTTGTAGTAGGTCTTTTTTGATTATCATCATAGTCCATCAATTTCCCTACTCATTAACGATGATTTTATGTTGCACTAACCCCTTTTATTGCCTATTAAGAAAAAGAGTGCCAATGCAAATGGAGTTCCCCATTGTTTTGTGTGTGTTCTCAGAAAGGTACTCTCAATTTTGTTATCATTCTGTTTGTGATAATCAAATCCCATGTCATGATATTATAATATTAAAGAAAATGTAAAATAGTAAAAAAAAAATAGAATCATATGTAGACACAAAGATAAATTGGGTAAAATGCATATTCTATATTTATCGATCGTTCTATGTACATTTCAAAATTTGCAAAACTAACAAAATTCTTTTTTTAATTTACATATATATCATAACGTTTCATTTTTTTTTGAGAAATTTTTTTTTTTCTTCAGAGTGCAAGTCAGTTGTCTCTAGAGCTACAGTTATCTCTCCTGAGTCAACTTTGCTGCCCACTGAGTTTTCTTCTGAGCTGGAAAAAATTTCTCTGTTTGACCTAGTAGGTGTATCCCAAGCTTTCTCAAACATAACCCTTAGATAGAACTCCTTTATCGCCTCCTCCAACATTTTCACTTTGGGGTCAAGATATTTCTTCAGAAATTCAGCCCCATGTTGAGCATAGAAATGACGAATGTCGAGGGGATGGAAACAAAAGTTCATAACAAATGGAATGAATAACACCTCTATTCTTGTCTCTAGATAAATCCTTAGTTTAGTTTCCAGTAGTAACCCAACGTCGTCCCAAGACATAGAAATCACATCCTGAATCCCACCGCACATAATTCTACCAAACATCCCTACTTCAAGGAAAATGATAATGTCCCTAGACTCTCCCAAGTCTAGCAGAGAGCCTACAAAGCTAGACGAGATGTCTTTGTTTAGCCTATACCATTCCTCACTATGAAAGAAGTCTTCACCTAGTATCTATTTGAGGGTAGTAAGAACCAAAATTTTATTTGTCCTAACCAATGAGGCCAGCCTCGTCTATCATTCCTAAGAAAGGATCTTGAGGGAATGGACTGGTCAATCTAATGGGAGTGTCCATGCTTTTAGGCTAAGATAAGTTAATCCTTCCCCAGGATTTCCAACTTTCCTAAATGATATGCCACCTTTTGATCACATTTCCCTTTTATAAGGACAAGCAGATATCTTCGTAGGCATTTCACATTTAATCTATCTAGGAAGAATGTCACACTCACATGCGCAAGTACCGGGCCCATTTTTTGAGAGCTTCCATGTGTCTATTCCTGGAACTACAAGCTGAGTTTTTGCTTCCAATGGTGTTGTCAGAGGAATGTCTCACCCCTTGAACTCCAAAAAAGGTAACCACATTTATTTTTGGCTTAAAATGAAAGATTATTTTTTTATATCTTTTATGATTTAACACATTTTTATAGAATTTACCATTAATTACAGTCATTTCATGAAATTAGTGATATCCAGTTGCGATTTCACACACTTTTCAATTAAATACCTTACTAATAAATGTTGAGCTGTCATTCCCTTGCACACTAGGTGAGAAATCAGAGATGTCCTACTACCACCTTTGCAGCCAGCCTCAAAGGATGATGTAATAATAATTCATACATAGTAAAGCCAAGGAGACATAAAAGGAAAGACAAAAGAAAAAGAAAAGAAAGAAATGCAAAATGTAAAAACTAGGTCATATTAGAAACTCTACCAGGGCTATGGATGCCTAGTTGGTAGTAGAGAAATGTTAATGACTACCAACGCAATAACCTCATTGGGGCTATGGATGCCTGACTAGTAGTGAGGTGCTATTCGGTCATATTTGGGACAATATCTCACCTATGTAGTCTAGCGAGCATGCAGAAACTATTTCATCTTCTTAGGAAAGGGAAGGATTAATCCCCTTACACACACAAATCCCTAAATGATCTTCTTTCATGTTTATGATGGACTAATCTCAATGCTTGTTTAAACATGGCCCTTTTCTGAGATATCAAATATACAATTTCATTACAAAGTCGGTATCAAATGTGATCACTGATCTCATATTCCTAGTGTCCTTTTTTCTTTATAGACATTGGTTAGCTATCCTGGCTCTTCAGTTTCAAAATATTTTTTTGGCATCACTTGGATAATTTCGCTTGGGATTTTGTTTTGTTTTTATGTCTTAGAGTTCCTTCCCTGTACCATGTTTTGAACCTGGATTCCTCTGGTTTGATCTGTGATCCCATGTTAAATGTTTGGTTTTATTTAAAGAAAACCTTTGATTTTTTCTTTATCATGTTGGATTCTTCCTCTCAAAAGCTTTTTCAAACAACTCATGGAGATAAGTGATCCAATAAATATGAAATGAGTTGATCTCTAGCCCAATGGATAAGGTTCTAGCCCTGCGAAACCAGAGATTCATTTTTTCACTCTCGGTAGCCGAGATTCCCTAAAAGTTCCCAAAATATAGACTTCCTCTACACTTCTTCCATGCTTCACATAATACCTTCAGTTTTCGGTCACATAGGAGCAGTCACAACTCCTGCAACCCTGATGTTGGCTATCATTCATCAATCCATAAAAAATCCTAGCCATTTTGTGAAGGATGTATTTCCCTCAAGTTCTAACCAACCGCCATGTGTCCTCTCGAACACTTTTTCTTAGACAGGGCCCACTGACGCATCCCAAGGTTTTTTCCCTTTTGGGCAAAGTTCCAAGACTAAAAAATTTTCTAGACAGTTGTTCACTTTACAACACCCAAAATCAATGAAGTCATCATGTTTATTCTGAACAATTCACCATGGTGTTTTGTGGTTGAACGAGCTGGTAGTCACACTGTGATAAACCAACAAGCACTTGTTCACTACTCGGGAATTTGAGCGATCCATGCCATATTTTTTAGCATGTCTATCGATTGTAACAACTCTAATCATTCCAAGACCATATTGATCAAGATTTTTTCTATAAAACCCCGATGATTTGTATTTTGAAAAAGGTTGGAAATATTGGACTTCAATTTAGTAAGCGAAGAAATATATTGTACTATTTGCAGAGTTCTACTTCTCTGAGAACAAGACCCTATGCCTTGTAGTCCATGGGTGTACACTATATCATATACTTTCTAGGGTATTCTCTCTCACCTTGGAATGTTTGTTCTAAATAAATCATGGGGAGTGTATACTTGGTATTGGAGTTGATGAAAAACATAACCCCATAGCTCCCAAGAATCACCTGCATGCAAACACCTATCACAGAAAGAGAAGCAAAAGCTATGGAGGCAAGAAACAATAGATCTGTGGAAGAGGAAACATCCTCAATTGATTCAACAATAATAGAATTTAATTACAAAATACAAAGAGATCAATCCTTATAAAGGAGATCGAACACCAAAAGGTGGAGAAACCTAGGTTGCATGAATAATTAATAAAGAACTAATTATAACATGCCTAAGTTTTAGCTTAAGTAAACTAGAAATAAAAAAGTGACTTAATATTTAAATCAATAATAATTTAATTAATAAGTGAATAAGGTGTCTTAATAATTAAATCATTAATGATTTAATAAAAAATTGAAATTACCTTTTTACTCTAACAGCCCCCTTAAGATAAACTTAGGGAGAAGCTAAAAACCTAGAAACAACTACTGAAAGCAGGAAATGGGTCCCTACAACAAGGTCTCATCAGGTACCCAAGTACAAAAAATATTTGTAAAGAGGAGAAAAAGGAGAAAACCTAATGGTAAAAACCCCTCTCTAAAAAGAGATGAAGACTAGCGAAGGACTGAAGAAGCCTCCAACTAGAGAATGTCCCAGAAGAATAGGAACAAAGGAATAACATGAAGAACATCACTTAAGCATGAAGCTGCAAATGTTAGAATAGTCCCAAAGGATAATTGAGAGGGAGGGGTGAATCAGTTATCAGTTACTTCAGTCTCTTTTTACTTCTTTAACATTAGTGTACAACAAAGTAAATGCATAATCAGATAACACAGTACTCAACACACAATTTGATTACGGGGACACCAAATGGTAAAAACCCCGGTGGGAATTAGCACCCACATAAACTATACTTGTTTGTAGTAATCCCTGTTAGGAGTTGTACAATATAATGCAATAAGTATAGTGACCTGGTTAAGGGTCGGACCCTGTTAGGAGTCTTTTACAAGTAACCCTGTTAGGGGTGGTGGACTCACTGTCCAAAAGCTCACTGCTTGATGGTGAAGGCTACAACCTTATAAATAACAGATATGCACTATATCTGTTGATGAACTATAGAGTAGACATGTTGTCTTGATCAGTTCCAGTGTATTACAATCTTTCACTTCTTCTTCACATAGACCCTTGATGAATGAACCAACTCTGATAATCTGCTCTGTACATCTTTCTTTACTTTTCGTATCATTCACACTTGGCGTATCACAATTGAACTACTATAAGTATCTTCTCCAAATTAGAAGGTCATGTCATCTCTTAGAAACACTTCATCAATATCTTAGTTGGTGTAACTAAGCACGCAAACAATATTAAGTTCACGCAAGTCAATGCTGAACAGACGCGACGCTTCACAGAGTCAGCCTCACCAATTTAACCAAAACTTTGTAATCATCTTGAAACATGTTTGGTGCCTTTGGATTTGTATCATAAACTCATAAATAAACATGAATATACACACACATATCTTGAAGATAGGTGCAACTCATGTAACACATTATATACGTCAGCCCTAAACAATTATACTTCCATAACTGTAACTGCTAATAACAGAATTGCATAACTTTACTGAAACATCATATCTGTGTCTGTGTGTATGAACATAACATAATAAACATGACAAAAAAATGTATCTATCCACGCAAGTCTTCATTTCATCATTCAAATAAGTTCATACAGAATTACTACTGTGTATTATATGTTGTCATCAATGACAAACATACAAATAATCAACTGCTCAGAATCAAATCTCCAACAATCTCCCCTTTTGACATTGATGGCAACATATGATATCAAAAACATCCCCTGTTCATGGTGTCCTCTTTCTTTTACAATCTTCTTAATATCTTCATCAAAGATTCCTCTATACTGCTGCAGTTCCTCTATCTGAGTTTTTGTTCCATCTATATACTCCCCCAGAGTATATGCTCCCCTTTAGTACATTCTCCTCCTTACTATATACTCCCCCTTTGACATCAATGGCAAAGGGTGCCATAGTTCTTTAGGCATAGGTACTACTCCAGAAGTAGAGTAGTCAACTATTCATAAGTCACATAATGACTGATGTCTTTGCTGCTTCTTATAAACAGACTTAGGAGAGGGAATTACTCCCAACTTATCCCTGAGATACTCAAGAGTATCCTTTGATAAGGGCTTTGTGAAAATATCTGCCAACTATTCTTTGGTGTTCACATAGTCTAATTTAACTTCTTTGTCTGCAACTTTTTCTCTTAAGAAATGGTATTTGATCTCTATGTGTTTTGTCTTTGCGTGCATCACAGGGTTCTTAGACATGTTGATAGTGCTAGTATTATCACAATGAATGACAATAGGATAATCAACCTGAATCCCAAAGTCTTTGGCCATCTGCTTGATCCAAACCATAGTTGAACAATTCAGTGTTGCTGCAACATATTCAGCTTCTGTTGTTGACTGAGAAATACATTTTTGCTTCTTTCTTATCCAAGAAACCAACCTATCTCCAAGGAATACTTCTCCTTCTAAAGTGCTCTTTCTGTCATCAATACAACCTGCCCAATCTGCATCTATACAAACATGAAGCTTTACATTTTCTAATTTAGGACACCATAAACCATAATCTATAGTTCCCTTTAGATATCTAAATATCCTTTTTACTACCATTAAATGATTTTTCTTGGGTTCAGCTGCAAATATTCCAACAATGCCAACTGCATTAGATATGTCAGGTTTGGATTGAGTTAGATAAATGAGTTTACCAATCATAGATTTGTACAATGTCTTATCAACTACTGTGGAGTCATCATCTTTTGAAAGCTTGCTTCCTATTATCATGGGAGTGCATACTGGTTTGAAATCATCCATCTGAAAGGTCTTCAGTATTTCTTTCACATATTTAGACTGATTAATGAATATACCTTTATTTGTTTGTTTTACATTTAATCCAAAAAAATATTTTATAGGACCAATCATACTCATTTCAAATTCATTCTGCATTTCTTTTATGAATGCTTCACTGAGCTTATCATTACCCCCAAAGATAATGTCATCAACAAATACAGCAACTAACAATAATCCATCAGGTGTTTCTCTTGTGAATAGGTTAGAATCTGCTGCTCCTTTCTTGAATCCAATCTTGGTAAGATAACCATCAAGTCTCTCATACCAAGCTC
>MU225459.1:1496317-1516186 GCA_018584345.1 Thuja plicata | reverse complement strand
TGGGAATTAGCACCCACAATAAACTATACTTGTTTGTAGTAATCCCTGTTAGAAGATATTTCAACCCTGTTAGGAGTTGTACAATACAATGCAATAAGTATAGTGACCTGGTTAAGGGTAGGACCCTGTTAGGAGTCTTTTACAAGTAACCTTGTTAGGGGTGGTGGACTCACTGTCCAAAATCTCACTACTTGTGGTGAAGGCTACAACCTTCTGAATAACAGATATGCACTATATCTGATGATGAACTGTAGAGTAGACCTATTGTCTTGATCAGTTCCAGTGTATTACAATCTTTCACTTCTTCTTCACATAGACCCTTGATGAATGAACCAACTCTGATAATCTGCTCTGTACATCTTTCTTCACTTTTCGTATCATTCACACTTGGCGTATCACAATTGAACTACTATAAGTATCTTCTCCAAATTAGAAGGTCATGTCGGCTCTTAGAAACACTTCATCAATATCTTAGTCAGCTTAACTAAGCACGCAAACAATATTAATTCTGCGCAAGTCAATGTTGAACAGACGCGACGCTTCACTGAGTCGGCCTCACCAATTTAACCATAACTTTGTAATCATCTTGAAACACGTTTGGCGCCTTTAGATTTGTATCATCAACTCATAAATAAACATGAATATACACACGCATATCCTGAAGATAGGCGCAACTCATGTAACACGTTATATATGTGGGCCCTAAATAGTTATACGTCTAGAACTATAACTGCTAATAGCAAAATTATATAACTTTATTGAAACATCATATTTGGGTTTGTGTGTATGAACATAACATAATGAACATGTCAACAACATGTATCTATCCATGCAAGTCTTCATGTTACCATTCAGATAAGTTCATACAGAATTACTACTGTGTATTATATGTTTTCATCAATGACAAACATACAAACAATCAACTGCTCAGAATCAAATCTCCAACAACAAACACTATCGAAGAATAATTGCTGGAACCTCCACTGTAATAGAACATGATTAGGTAGAGAAGAATTTAAACAAAGTCTAAAGAGCTGATCAATCAAAGATGGAAGCATGCTTCCAAAATAGGAATGAAAGAGTGTCCATATGGTAAATGATCCATCTCACCGAAATGCATAGGTACCTAGCCATTGCATCCGCCTAGTACATAGTAATGAATACTGAATACATAGCTCACTCCATTGAACCAAGGAAGCATTAGAACCAACAGGAAATACCCCCCATAATGCTGATAATTGAGAGGCATGATAGGTACACTGAACCATACTGCCAAGAATAACTGCATGATAAAGAACCAGGAACATAGAAAGTGCAATAGAGAGTACAAATACATATAAAGGATGGTGTCATGGAAGGATCACTCTCTTGACACACATCATGAGGCTAATGTTATGGAAGGAACACTCATTTGAAAATGGTAAAACAAACCCCCCATGACACTTTATAATGTAGTGTGAGTACAAAAAAAAACAAAAAGTCCAAGATCTCAAACATGCATCAGATGACACTTTACCCCAACGTGTTTGCAAAAAAGAAATGCGATAGAAATAGATGTCTACAATATCCAGAAATGACAGAAAGCTACAAAAACATTAATAACAACTAAAAAGAAGTCATCTCATGCATGAAAAATGATCCCAGGACCTAAAACATCCAAGATATCCACCAGATTGCAAAAATGCAAAAAACTGAATAAAAAATACTTGGAGCAGAATCTGGGTGTGAGACCCATCAAATAAGATAGATTATTGAATCATCTTTCCAATGTCATGCGGAAGTTGAAAAAAGGAGTTCAAATGAGCAAGATATCACTCTTGGAGTGCCAAAAAGGAACCCTGACTTTGACTGCAAAAAAAGTGGCAAGACGGAAAAATCAGAAATCTAAACTTAGAAAATCAAGTTGGGCTCGGAACCAACTTTTGGACGATATCTTGTTTGGCCAAAAATGCCTCTGTTTGCTCAAGATACAAGTAAAAAACTGAAGATTGCTCCACATCAAGAAGAGAACCAAGAAACCCAAATTGCCATGCAATTTTTTTAAAAAAAAATAGTGGTGTGAATTTTGAGGTGGTGCTGAAACCAAGGTGGCGTGAAACCCGAGACATTTTTTCCTCAAAAAGTGTGTCAAGGTCGTGCATGCAAAAAAGAGGTTCCAGATTTCAACTGTATCCAAATTGGATGTGCCTTATATGGAAATGAGAGTTTTGGGGCCTTCCGAACTCAACGGTGATGTTGGCTTTTGCCCAAAATGCTCCAAAAAATAACTCCCCCCTAAAATCATCAAAATCTGAGATAAAAATCTCTCAAAAACGCAGATTTGAAGAACAAGTCCAAATCTCTCATGAAGAGAACATGGACATGAAGATCTGGAGCTCTGATACCATATTGGAATTGATGAAAAACACAGCCCCACAGCTCTCAAGAATCACTTGCATGCAAACACCTGTCACAGAAAGAGAGAAGCAAAAGCTATAGAGGTCAGAAACAACAAATCTGTGAAAGAGGAAACATCCTCAATTGATTCAATAATAATGGAATTGAATAATTAATAAAAGAATTAATTATAACATGTCTAAAGTTTAGTTTAAGTAAACTAGAAATAAAAAAGTGACTTAATAATTAAATCAATAATGATTTAATTAATAAGTGAATAAGGTGTCTTAGTAATTAAATCAATAATGATTTAATTAATAAGTGAAAATACCTTTTTACTCTAACACTTGGTACCTTCTCCATTTTTGTTATTCAATGTGTCATGTGTTGAACTCTTATAGGTGTGTGCCAATTTTCTCATATTGCTCGCAATATGCTCTTTGTGAAGATGGTTTTTAGGAAATGTGATTTTTTCTTTTGACTCTTATAAGAACTATTTATGTTTGTCTTAGCATAGTGTCTTATATTGTGTCCTTTGTTGAGGAGAATTGCATTTTCTTTAGGAGTGATGTGCCTTAATTCGAACCCTTATAGATGCCTCCCATGGTAAGATCTGAATATTTGATCCCTGTGTCAAGGAATTTGGCTTCTCATTCTCCTTCCAACAATGAGAACGTATTGCACTGTGTCATGAGTGAATGAGGACACAAAGCTCTTACCAGGGAGGTTTGAACCTATGAATACCACTTGACAAATTCCTAACCCGTCCAAAAAAAACTTTGACTAGGTGTTCTGCCTCCCCTTAGCTTAGCCTGTTTGATTCAAGGTGATTCTCCTCCCCTCTCTCCAAAAACCGGCCACAAAGAACCAACTTCTAAAATCCTAGAGATCGTACCCCATCCCACCCATGCGACACTTCTGAAACTGCCCCTTGATGATTGACGTGAGCCACAAGTCAGGGGATCAATAGAGTCCTTAATTTTTTTAAATAAATGTAAGTGGCTGCAGTGTAAACCGAAATCCACAACCTTGCAAGCATCCTTCCTTCCCACGTAAGAGCATAATTCTTAGCCTCAGTAGATATGGAGAAATCGACACTTTTATGAGATGAAAGAACTTGGTTAGATGTTTTTGTCAGAAACTCTCCAGTAGACATGCCAAACCATAGGATCATCCTTGAACTATTTGGTCGGACGCCTGAATAAGCCATGGGTTTCTACGACAACTGTTGGAAACAATGCCATGAAGATAAAATAATGCATGTATAATGTTAAACAGAGAATAAAATCTCATGAAGCTCAGCTTTATAGAAACTACAAGATATGAACATGGTTTTGTTTGAAGGCTTGAGAAACCTTCTAACAAACGCAAAATATGGAAGTTTTTGAACGTATATTGATATCCATTAGATCTTGACAAAGGATTTAATTTTGTCAAATGTTTTTGTTAAAAGCACCCTTCAAATCTATGTGACAAAGGTGGAAACAGAGACAAATTAAGTGAATTATTCGAAATGACGCCTCAGTGAAATATGTTCTTATAAATGGTTGCAACGTATACGCAAAGTGAATTTGTAGAAGAGGCTTTAGAAATCTCAAGCAAATGTAAGTGGTTGTTGTAAAAGAAAACTCCACAATCTTTGCCAACATCCTCTCGCCTATGGGAATATAAAAGTTTTGCGATAGAGTAAGAACATCCATCAAAGCATGTTGTTGGGGACTTTTGTTAGATATAGCAGTTAGAAATGTTCTGGGGAACATGCGTTCAAAATGTGAAATCGTGAACAACGCAGTTGAACTGTTTGACAGAATGCTTGAACGAGATTCAGATTCATGGAATATGATAATTACAACATATGCACGGGGTGGAAGAATGTTTGAGGCATGTTGGTTGTTTAATATAATTCGGGGAAAAATAGAGTTTCATGGGATTCAATGATTGCAGGATATTCACAAAAGTGATTTGTTGAAATAGCTTTTAATATATTTAAGAAAATGCAATTCACGGGAATAGAAACCGCCATCCTCCTTGTCCATGCCAAATGGTATCTTTAGAACAGATTATAGACATCCATCAAAGCCCATCGATGATAAGTTTTGTTGATCTTGTGGTTCCAGATCATACAGAGATGCATGTGAAATGTCTCATTCACAACAAGTTTGACTTGTTTGTTAGAGCATCTAAAAAAGACGTCACCTTGAAGATTCAAATGATGGAAATATTTTCATAATTTTCCATGAATATACCAACATGTTCCCAGCCATGCCAATATGGAATATTTCGAACAGGTTATCAAGCATCCATCCAAGCGTACTGGATAGAGGACTATATTATAAGGTTGTTCCTAGAAGATCTTTGAAGATTAATTTCAGATTGTGCATAAAAGACAAAGGGAAATATACAGAGGTAAATTTGGTTCCAGATTTTAAAAGCCATTATTAGAGAAAGCTTGAACAAGATACAAATCCAGAAAATTGCAAGAGTGTCAAAAGAAGAAAACACAAATGTTTTTACTAATTATGTTTACTATTTTTGCAGGTGATATTTGCAATATTTTTGCAAATTTGAGATGGTAAATTATTTCAATTTAAAAGTGACAACTATTTTGAGATGTGAAGACATAGTTCCATATGTATGGAAAAGTTGGTCCACTTATACAATTGGGATGGATTTCTTCGAATGCCAAGTTATTCATGATTATGACAAGGTATGCTCTCGATTTTAAAGACCAATATCATGTTATCCCTTTTAAATTAAATTTTTTTTTTTAAAAGTGACTTATGTCATTTATTGTAATTGAAGTTAGAAAATGAACTATTTTTGCGCAAAATTCAAGTGGTTTCTAACTGAACTCAATATGCAAAAAAATGAGTTAGTTATTGTGCCAAAATAGAAGTTAGTTATCTAAAGAATCCTATAAATAGAAGGATATTTCTATTGAAGACGAGTTACTCTTATGAAGGAGAAATGCTGGAGAAATTTCTAAAGAAACTTTTGGATTTGCACTATGTACATCAAGGGTTTTTTGAATTTGTACATTTTCAAAGAGATAATGAAGAATGTATTTGATTCGTATGTATCAAATATGTTTATGAGTTATTATTATATATTTACCGTATGTTGAATTTATGATATCTTTATGTATTGGTGCAATCCATTGGTTTCATTCAAAAGATGTAAATGATGAAATACAATCATACCCTGGTATCTTGGTTTGAATGTGTTTAGGTAACATGTTTCTTCGTATGTCAAAATGTGTTTTCCTTCTTTCATCACTATTTTATATCAAACTCATATTGTGCTAAGACTCCTTTATAATCATTATCCATTGTGAAATCCTACTTGGTATTCGTATGTCTATCATTGGGGTTTCTTTTGTTCATCTTGTTTTAGTTTTATGTTTTCTCCTATAGGTACTTTTAGGCTAAAAGTACATGAAAACCTCAAATACCCCCATCATACAAGGGATTTGCCCCTCTCAAATGCAAAGGAAAATTTCGACAAATATTGGTTGATCATAGTCTCCAACTATTGGAATGGTTGTCACTGCTCATAGGAAAAACAAGGTCAGTTTTGAAGAAGCACTCGCAGGGACAAATATGTTTACCAACAGTTTTTTGGCAACTCTGTTGGGGAAATGAAGTGTCAGTGTATGAAAACTACTCATAAATTTCAAGGTACCTTCCCTAGAATGAAGGTTGGTGACTCTATCTAAATATTTGAATTCAGAATAATGGTTTGGTACAAAGGAAAAGTGGAAAGAGATAGTGATAGTGAGGGTGATGATGAAGACTTTTTGTATAAAACGAATCAAGTTCCTGATGAATCCATACAAGTTGAATTCTTGAAGATTTTTTATGGTGGCATGAAGCTTGCTCCTAAAAAGATTCATCCTTTCTTCCTTCAAGCTCTATGAAAGATTGAAGAAAATATTGGAAAAGGTAATCAGTTTGTTTCTCATGGTCAATAATCTTTATTAGAAAGAGGTTCTACATGCAAAGATAAATAAGACTTTGCTGAGAAGTTCCATTCATCTAAATCAGTGATGGATAATTATGATGAGGAAAGTAGTCAATTTCTTATACCTGGTTCTCAAAGAAATCAGATTCTTGATGATCCAAAATAAATTGAGTTCTTGAAAACATTTTATTGCTTCAATATTTGCAAAAACTCAAGGAGAATGATGGATCAAAATTTTATTTTCTTTCTCGAGATCATTCGTCTAAATCAGTGACATGCAACAATGATGAAAAAATAATTCCTTCTCCTTCAGTTGTTTCCCAACAAAATCACACTCTTAGTGATCCTAATCAGATTCAAATTTTGAAAAGCTTCTATGGTGATGTGCATCTTGCTCCTAACAAAGTGCATCCTTCTTTGCTTCAAAAATTGCAAGAAATCAAGAAAAAGGATGAGTGTGAGAATTATTCTCTTGTTAAAATAATATCTCACAACCAAAATGTTGGAACATATCCACAAGAACTTGTATGCATGAAAAAAGATGAGGTTGTTACGACTGCTTAGGAACTTTATCAAGAAATGATGTCTAAATTTAACAATCAGGAGGAAATATTTGATCAACTTGATACCAGTGACCTTGAAGAAAAAAACATCAAACATTTCCTAGACAAACATGCAACCTAAGCTTGGAGATGTAGAAAATATACATCAAGATGAATCTCATGTATTTTTTATTCCCACATGGTGTCTTGAGGTTTCTGATGATGATTTCCTTTGTGGAGAAAACATTCAAATTCATTAATCATTGGCCACTAAAGAAGAAATGCATATTGGTGAAATTGAAGGTATGAGATCACCCATTTCTCTTTCTATTCTATCAATAGGTAATAAGAACCATGTTCCAATTTTGTTAAGATAAAATTAGGTATGCTATATATTTTCAAAGAAAACATGCAAATATATGTAGGTGTGTGTGTGTGTGTGTGTGTGTGTGTGTGTGTGTGTGTGTGTGTATGCAGAGAGAGAGGGAGAGAGAGAATTTCCAAATTGGGAAAAAATATGCAACTTCTCTAAATCTGAATTCCTTCAAATCCTTCCAAAACCATGGGATCCATATTCGAAACTGAACAAAAATATAACTTTTAAAGATAACCCTAATCATATCTTTCTTCCAAAAGATCTAATCAATCTTGATTATCAAAATATAATTTTCAAATAAACACTCAATAGTTACACACAAAATATACAGAGATACGAATAAGACAGAGAAACAACTAAAAATTTCAAAGATTCAAAACCCTACCTCAAATCAACGATTTGACCTTAAAAGGGAAGATGACCCAAAATTTCAACCAAAATCCCAAGCTTTAAAAACTAAATTCTTTAATCCCCAAAATTCACTAGAAAAACTCTTGCAACCTGATTGAATTCATAGTCTAACCAAATTGACTTATTTAAAGAGAAAGTAAAAAAACCTAGGGTTTAAAAAAGCACAACCCTAAAAATAAATTAAACACAACTTAAAAATAATTAAAAGACCACTTTATAAAATCCAACTTCACTTAGGTTACTTAACTGAACTTTATAATTATAATAAAAAACTAATTTATTAAATAAAGTGCATTTTAAATTGAATAATTATATTAATATTTATAGCATAATTAAATATGTAACTTGAAAATAAAAGTGAACATCAATGTATCACTTTATCTAATTATGCATTTTAATTCAATTTTTGATTCAGTGTTAATTAAATCTTCAATTATTATTTTTAGACTTTATAATAAAATCATTTAATAAATATAGATATTTAATTAACATTTAATAATTAAATAACTATATATTAATTTTTTAACATTTTAAAAAATTATAATTATTTAACCTTTAAAATTAACCCTTAATTTATTTTTTTACCAACAATGTGAGAAAATACAACATAAACCTATATGAACACATGCATATTAAAAACCAACCAATCAAAATGCAACAATCACCAACATACTCAAATAGGGTTCACAAATTCACATCACCTTGATGAATCTAGATAGGGTATTCAATCTTATATTTGTCCACTCATAGGACAAAATGAAGGTTTAGGATAAGGTTTTAATCCTGAATGCTACCTCCCCTCTTTCACCATTGAAACATATGCAAGTGAGCTCACTCCAGCCAATTTAGGGAAAATGGTGTCTGATACCTGCAAACCTGTCATCATAAGCCAAACATGTGCATACATATATATATCCATAACAAGAAATGGTAGGGATCAATACATCGTGTGGATCTCACAAGCAAGTAACTACGACTTTGTCCCTCACCATACAAGCACATCAAACAGAAATATAAATCATACACATAGTCTATATAAATGCAAATATAGTGCTAGTAGGTCAGTGAAACATAGATATCCATAACATCAACATATGAAAACAATCACCATCATATAACTAACAACATGATATAACACAACTAATCAATGGATCATAATATAACATCATCATAAAGTATTGTCATACATCATAGTATCATCAAATCCTACTAAAAAACCAATGCACACCTGAAAAGTGGCCTAAAAGAATTCAACATGATAAATTGAAATAAAAAATTATGAGTGAATATTACACCTCAAGACAAATCATATCAACACCACTAGGTAAATGAGATGCTAACGCAAGATTTTTTTCATTCGAGGTTTCTATTCTTTTGTTGCTTAGAATAGTGAAGGGCATAGATAAGACTATTATGCAAATGAATAATTAAGACAAGAAATGATCTAGTTAGAATAAAAAGAAGATGTAGAAAGAGATTAGGGTATATTTGAGTGCACTTGGAATCAAAATGAGAGAAATAAAGACTCGGATCTGAATTTTCGACTGTCAAAATCGCAAAAGCACCAGTAACTGATAATCTGAGATCCCAAGCCTAGTATCTGTCTGCACTTTCAATTATATTGATGTCTTTAGGGAATAGAAGGACCGAGGAATTATCTTCCTAGGTAAAGAATGAATAAGATATTCTATACCCAGAGTTTTCTATTGAGACAAGTTGCAGAGTGGTTATCTCAGGGATAAGATGGCATAAAAGTTCCAACAACTAATTTTGGGGTCTTTTGCACCTGGAAATCTGAGAATTGTGTGTGGGTCGCTATATAGGGGTTTTCCTTGGTCAACCCCCTATTTTGGTTTTTTCCACGTCCACGTATAGCTAGTATAACAAAGATAAAAGTGTGTAGTTCTCGCGAATCTAGAGTATGTCTAAATTTCTATGAGCTAAAGTACATAAATGCAACGTAAAGATCTACCCTAGTGTGATAGAGTAAACTCATTATGAAAATATAATAAATGTGTGATTCAAAGAATGTAACAGTATAGATTTGAAGCATAAGTATGTATATCTAGAAATAAAAAGAAACTATACCGAATCCTAAGAGGAAGGATACAAGTCAATCGTCAGTCAGTGATCTCCTAGTCATCATCATAACCCTTTTGAAGCTTCATGTTGATGTTGAAATGCTTGAATGCTTGAATTCTTGATAGAATATTGATGTATCCTTGATTTCCAAGTCCTCACATCATGGGATGTCTTCAAATTGGGGTTCCAACCTTGTAATTTCTTTCATTTTTTCCAAAATAAAGTGTGAAGTTTTCTTTTATACCAAATTGAGAGATAGATTTGAGAGAGATGACTGTAAATTCAAATCCTCTGCTAAATCCCTGAGATGGGGTCTGCATTTAATTTTGGGCTCAAAAATTGAGGTACAGAAAGGATAAAATGTTCTGTACCCAGGAATATAATGTCTTAGTTTTATGTTCCACCCATTTTAGGCCCAAATCAAGACCATAGGTCCCAAGAAGTCAAGGGATGGGGGATTAGAATCTACAGCTAGTTTCAAGGTTGGAACAGAACACCAAGGTTACAACTAGTAACATAGGGCATATGAGATGAAATGAGTTATTAGATTAGAGGAGAAATAGAGGATAACCCTTAGAAATAAGGTCCTACCCCAATTTTAAACAAGATTGGATTTATAGAGAACCCATATTTGAATTTAGGTGTTCATTAAATGCAATTATGAAGTCCTATTATGAAAGCTATAATGAAAAAACACTAAGGTAGGTGATAAAAAATTGTGAAATTGTAAACCACTTAGGTGCTTACAATTTATGATGGTATATTTAGCCCCCACTTTAGCAGTACATGACCCACGTGCATATGCAAGCTAAAGTACAAGAAATCAGTAAATGAGAAAGGATATTCCAGAATCGTCGAACAAAAGCCCCCAACATGCAATACCAGAACAAAAATATTAGGAACCACATTATAAAAAACCACTTTATTAGTTAAAAACCATAAACCACCTAAGGCTTACTAAAATAATGATCCACAGGTAGCTATATGCCCCATGTTTCAGCTTACTAATTAGGAAGGTGAAAGTAGGTATCATGTTTACCACAAGGAATTGTGAATGCAATTTTTTTTAAATGATAGAAAGAGGATTCAAGATAAATTATAAACATCCTATAGAGAATTTGGATAGATAGGAAACTGAATCGCAATATCAGCGCAATAAACGGTATGAGAATTAGATATCTCTAGCTCAAGATATGAATGATTAAGTGAAGTAGACACCAAGGACAAAACACACTTCATGATCTAACTCACTAGAAAAGCTATGAGATCATAGAAGGAAGATAGATACCATGAATCCAATAGGCTAGAAATTTTTTTTATACTAGGTGATTCATGAAAGAAGAAAAGGAGGAGAAGAGTAGAAAGGCTAGAAAGTTGTGTTATGCTAGTTCCACTCATCCTAAAGAAAAAGGGAAGGAGAATTGATGGTCTAGAAAATTGTGTCATGCTAATCAATTATACCTTCAAAATATTGCACACAAGCCGACTTGAAAGATTCTACACTTAGGGGCAGCTAGAAAAATTTTGTGCTTAGGGTAGGCTTTGAAACGTTTTTGCACACAGGGGCATCTTATAGGATCAGTCTTATGGAAATAATTGTCTCTATGTGGATCCATAAAAATGACCAGTCACAGGGAAAGCATTGTCTCCCTAGGGATCAAAAAAACATGATCAATCCTAAGGAAAGCATTATCTCATTAGGAATCAATAAGGATGACCAGTCCTAAGGAAAGCATTGCCTCCTTAGGGATCAATAAGGATGATCATTCCTGACCAAAGAATTGTATCCTTAGGGATAAATAAGGTTTTATAATGTACAAGGAGGCCACATATATTCCCCCCTCCTTATGATGGTGACAAAGGACTATGGTGGCATGATAAGGAAAAGAGAACACTAATACCTACTTCCAACAATAAAGGATATATCCTTAAAACAACAATGTATGATATAACCCTAACAAAGAGTGAAAGCCCTTATTAACCAAGGAATAGATAATAAAAAATGATATATGTAAGTGGGAAGAGATGCTTGAAAGGAAGAGATCTCGGTTACAAGACATATACTTTGAACTGGATTTCTTGAACAAATATAAAATCTTCAAGACAAAGAGGGGGGAGTACAATAATGCACCCTTTTAGCCCCCCTTTGATAGGCGAAAAAGGGATTATTGATTAAGGATAAAAAAACTCTAAGCCCTGGAGTAAGGGTATTATTTTAGGATATACACATGCTTTCAAGAAAATAAAAGGTTGTAAATCGGGATGTAAATCTCTTGAAAAAGAGAAGATCCTTGCATAAACAAAAAACTCCATATAAGAAAGATATCATGTGATAAAAAAATACCATATAACTAAGAGAAAGTGAATCCTTAGAAAATAAAAAGAGATTGAGAAATAAAACCTTTCCCCCCAAGGATGAAGGCAAACGAAAAGATAACCTATTATATGTACCCTAAGTGATAGATCTTTTATAATAGACATGCACTTTCAAGAAAGCATAAGGTTGTAACTCAAGATGTAAATCTCTTGAAAAAGAGAGGATCCTTACGCAAAACAACAAATCCATGAAATAAAGGATGTCATATTATAAAAGAAACAAATCAACAAAGGGATATTGGATATTTTTTAAAGGAAGAAAATGAGGAAGGAGGATAAAGTATACACACCTTACCTATTGTTAGGTAAGGGAATACTTGGTGAAGGACAACACATTATGCATCCTTGGAGTGAATAGGTCATTTATAATAGAGATTCATTTTCAAGCAAAGAAAAGGTTGTAAAGTCAGGATGTAAATATCATGAAAAAGAGAAGATCCTTATGTAAACAAACAAATCCATGCAAGAAAGGACATCATATTATAAAAATACACACATCAACAAGGGGAGGAAATGGGCCCTTGGAATATGAGATTGAAATAGTACCCCCTTTCCCCCCAAGTAAGGAGAAAATGTTGGAATTATTGGGTACTAAGAGGGGGGTAAATCAGTTCAACTAGGTAATAAACAAATTCAAACATTGATCTAAATAATTGCTGAATTACTTTCCAAACCACAAAGAATATAACTAATGCAAACACATAAAATAAAGTAATATCAAGCATCCACAAACTCATCACACATGACACATATATTTTATCATGGAAAACCTTGGTTAGAGGGAGAAAACCATGGCGGGGATGACACCCACAAGCCCACTATTACAGTAAATGAGTTTGCCTTGTTAGGAGCTACAAATACCCTTTCTGGGGGTTCACCTTGTTAGGAGTACAATTAGATCAGTTATGATCTACCTCACTAGAGGATTTCAAACCACAATAAAGAAGTTTCCATGTTAAAGGATTTACAAATACAAACCTGTTAAAGTTCACCCAGTTAAGGGATTTTTCTTGTTGCAACTATTAGGGAACAACAAGATGAGTGATCTAGAGGTAGCATTGATTGCTTGTCAAATCCAATATATTCTCTATACTCTATAACTTCTCTCTTCTCTTTGTCTTTCAGCTTTCTAATCGCAACCTCAATTTGAAATCACAAAACCCTAATCATATCACCCACAACAACAATTAGTACAATATTTCAATATGAGTAGTTCCCAATATATGCACAAATTGCACCAACATCAAACACTCCAAAAATGATCTTCAAATACTTTCCCATGAAAGTACCATGTGCCAAAGTGATAATCTTGATGAATAAAACATTTTATCATGACCGCGTTAGGTCAAGATAAGATGAGCAACTTATATCTCCAAATTAGTCAAATATGTTTTGACTTCTCCAATGCACCACCTCGAATCCATCTTAAATGATTGCATCGATCACATAAATGTCAAAACATTAAATTCATTACCTTTATTCCACATCATCATATAATTAGAAATTATCGTACATATTATATTGCTCATCGATCTGTGATTTACCAACTGTTACTCAAGAACTCTTTAGTTCTACCTATCTCAATGTCTATGACAACAAAAACTCTTTCACCGATCAACGAAATGAGTTGTTGTTGGAACCACACTAAAATCTAAACATGTTGATGATGTGTATGTGACCTCTCCTCATAATTCCACTTCTACCATGATCGCCACCAAAGTGATGTTCTTATTGTCTACCATTCTACTGGAGTTAGCCAATTTTTTTCATTACCTTCTTACCGATTGTGTCTTTACTTCACTTGTTGTATTTCATGATTATACTCACTTGTTTTCCATCAATGACAACCAAATAAGTGAATCCTTATCACTGCACCTCAAAATCCATCAGAATACCAACAATCTCCCTCTTTGGCATTGATGGAAAACACATACTAACTGCTTACAATTATGCAATCACAATCTCAATACTAGAAGATCAAAGAAAAGAATATACACCAACACATGACTCCCTATCGGTATATACCATAGAATAATATAGACTAATGCTCCCAATACTCCCTATACATATACTCCCCCTTTGACAATAATGTCAATGGTACAAAAATTGAAATATGTACACGAAAAAAATCTTACTCACATCTTGTTAAAGATACCTTTGAAGTTTATCTTGTTTGAATTCAAGGATGTTTTCCATGCCTTCTGCAAGTATCCCAAAGAAATTATTTTCTCAATCAAACTAGAAGCAAGCTCTTCCATTCTATCTAGAGTGCTCATGTCTGGTAAGGAAAGTATGTCTTTTGCCTTCTTCACATTTAGTTGCATGACCTCTATTGTAGGGGATAAGTAGGATTGAAGTTCCAGTAGGGTAAGCATTATATTCTCTTTCTCATACTAAATCTTCTTTATCCTATGTGAAATTTTCTTTACCTAACTATTAAAAATAGTGATTGAGCTTGACATAGGATCAAGCTAACGACTTAGGTTATCCAGCTCCTTCTAAGCTTCTGCTCTTCTTTGTTCCAAATCTTGAACAAAATCAAAATACTTTGATACTTTGATAAACAATTGACCTGATCGAGTCAATGTAGACTTAATTGCCTTTATCAAATCTATCAATTTTTTCTGATCCCCAGTTATCTTCCCCATTAGCTTACCTATCATCTTCTTCTCTAAGTTTTCCTCTACAAGTTTTATAGCTGATGTCTGCAAATCTGGGCCTTTATCTAAAATGGCCTTGATAAGAGTATACATCTGATCAATAGGAGAATCATCTTCATTATATTATACCTCGGGTACTAACTCAGCTATAATGTATCTAGCTTGCCTTAAGACTCTTGTCTTCTTCTTAGATCTCAACCTATCTCTTACAACCTTTTTCTTCAATTTTTCTAAAACATTTATCAGCTCCTTAGGTTTCAATTTAGATATACCAACTGGTGTAGTCAGTGTTTCTTCTTCTTCAACTTCCTCTTATGCAACAGGCACCGGTTTTTGTCTCTTCTTTACAATTGACTCTTCAAGACTTAATTTCCTTTTTTGTCTCAAGTTCTTCTTTATTATTTTTCTGAGTATCCTCTTGCTGACTATCTATTTCTTTCTCCTCTTCCTTCTCAGAAATTAATTCCTTTATATGCTCCATAGGAGATGGTGAGGATGAATCCTCTTTACCTGTAATGTCTAAAATTTCAATCTCATCTGCACCTGTTTATGATAAACCAGTATTTTGTACTCCAATGTTTTGCACAAGGTTAGGGACATCAAGAACAACATCCCCAATTAACTGATCTATAGAAAAAGTGTCATCTCCCTACAAAGGTTCATTGGATTCTTCTTGAACCTTCTCTCCTTGTGATGCTACCTCCCTTATATTTAATAGCTTCTTCCATGTCTCAACAGTCTTAATATGGACATTATGTGTGTCATCAATTAGAAGTCTAGCTTCTTTGCTCTTTATTTTGAAATTATGCTTGTGAGCATCAATAATTATCTTAACATCTTTAGTACATAGTTCAGGATAACTTGGATTAGTGCCCTTTCCATAATTTCTCTGTCCAACTGCAATGCAATGCTCCATCTAGCATCAATCAAATGATATAGCTCATCGGGAATACAAGAATGAATTTCTAAAGGTGTTCTACAAAATTTGTGAAAATGATACAAAATTGCATCCTCTAAATTTTTCATCTTTATCACTACCCAAAGTGTATCGTCTACCAACTACAGCTAGTGTACCTTTCTCCACAATACCTTTTTCCATATCATCAATAGAAGGGGCCCTCTTTGTCTCACCAGTCTTTTTTAGTTCAGAGGCATCCTTGTCTGATTCTGTCCTTTCTTCCTCATCCTCTTTAGTTTACTTCTAACCATCCTTCTCCTATGTGGATGTTATCTTCCACTTGTATTTTTTCTTCGTAGTAGGTGTGCTTTGACCTTTCTTCCTTGTAGATTCCACTTTAGACTTAACTTCCTTAGCTGTTGGTTTTCTCTATTTTCTCTTCACCTTAGCACAAGTTGAAGGAATTGTAGCTAAAGGATCTTTAGATTCAGTTGCAGCAGTGCAAGATGTTCTTGATTCACTACTGCCAAACTTCTTCTCTAGGTTAGATAACATTCTCCTTGTTTTCCTTTCAATGACCGGTTTCTTCAATTCCTTTTGAATTTTGGCAAAGGCTCCATCATAGGTTCCAAATCTTTGTGCTTGTTTGTCTGGGGGTTTTGACAAAAATTCATCAGTATGTAGAGTTACTAAATCCCCCTCTACTTCATATCCCATAGGAGGAAGCCAATATGTCCTAGGTTCCACTGCTTGCACAATGCACGAATCAGTGTCTACTAGAAAACATATGTCGTTCTTGTATTTTTCTACAATGCTAGCTGGAATCCTTTCATGTTTATGCATCTTATATTGGAAATATTTTAAATAACCCCACATGATATTGTTGAATTTATCACCTAATTCTTTTATGAATTCACTTATTTGAATAACCATCGGTTTGTCTTTTGACCATGTAACATTACCTATACCGGGGAATAAATTTTGGACATAGAAAAACATACATACAATAAGGAACCATACTTGAATGACTACCTCTTATCTCTCTTTATCCTTTCCTTGTTTGTCAAAAACTAACTTTTGATCATCTCACATAGATCATATAATGAATCATCTTGGATAATCTGATAGGCAGCATGGATAGCACCACTAGGCACACTATTAGCTCGACTAGACTAGTAAACTCTATAACCTATTACCATGGATGCAAAGTGAACTTCCTTGTCCTCAATATGGTCAATTTTCATTTCTCTTCTGTCTTGTTTGGATTTGGTTAGCTCAGTGACCAAATGAGTTGCCACCATTCTCAATGTACATTCCAGTCCATGTGCATGAAACCTTGTAACCCTATGAATCATTGTCTTGGAAATCTTGTGTGGTATGTCCAGCCATATGAGTTGATCTTGCACTCTTCTTATCACATAGTGAATCCACTCAGGATGTTATTCAGTGGGAATACCTACTACATATGTTAAACCCTTCTCTTGTAGATGTTTATGTTCATTTTTCAACACACCATTGATACACATACCCTTCTATTCTTTCTTGATTTCTTCAGCTCTGAGTTCTTTGATTCTGGAATGGATATAGGACCAAACATCTTTGATCAACATCAATCCCTAAGGAATAGTGGATAGGGCACCTGACATATCAATCTTGGTTGCTTTTATTGGATGCAGTTTGAATATGGGTCGAGGCTCCTCAGCGATGTTAACCAGAACTGGAGTATCAACATTCTTTTCCATTATGATCAACTGCAACAACACACAAATCTAGCAATAGACTAAACTGATAACTTGCAATACATCGGTTAGGGATTCAAGAAAACTTGATATGATTTAGCTTGAAATCTTATTCACAAAAGTAATTGTTGTAGACTATAGCTCAAGATAGCTCTCAAGGTGCAAAATGAGGTTACTTTCCCTCTATTTATCGTTAGAGAAATAGAGGTTGCATACTTCAATGGTAGGAATAGTATCATGTCACCAATTAATGTGTATCCACTGTTGGGTACTCAATCAACAGTAATAACCGATATCAAATAGATATTAACCATGAAATCTCAGTGCAGTCTACACACAATCATAAACAACCTTAAAAACAAAATCATATAAACTTACACCATAATGTGCATATAGATCTTTACCACTCATGAATCTAGGGGATCGGTAATGGATTTTTCTATAAATCCTCCCCCTAAGAAATAATACATGCTTAGTTCACCGATGGAATCTCCACACTTCCTAAACATGTGGAGTTCTCAGTAAACTCAAAAGAATTTAGTTCACCTTTCTTCACCCATGTCTTATTCATATCACTTCTGACTTCATCAATATTATTAATCTTCTTTCCTTTCCTATCTTCTCACTGATTAAAAGATTGATTCCTAAACCAAAAGTCTCTAGATAGATGACCTATCTTATGACAAACAAAACATGTCATACCGGTTGACTTCCAAGGACCAGCATTACCTCTCAAAGTTATCATTATACAATTTACTACTAGGTGTCCATAGTTGCCACATATTGAACATGTAGCATTGAATTTTCTTTCCCTTATAACAGTATTCACCGATGTGATAGGTGACCTAGGTACATACACTCTTGACCTACAATCTCCAGCTTTGTGTCCATATTTATTGCATGTAAAACAAAATCCATCAAAGTTACCATCGTTGGATCTATTGTTAGACCTAGATCTACACTCATATGCAGTATGACCATACTTGTGACAATTATAGGAATAATCATTAAAAGAGTAAGGTTTATTCACCGATTTTCTCCTACACAAATTTGTATTATGACTAGGTTTTCCACAGTTATAACAAGTAGGTTTGTTAGGTTTCTTACCTAATTTGATTGGATCTACCTTCTAATCTTTTCAAGTCTCCTTAGGTTCAAATTTAGAGGACTCACTGATTTCAAATGTTCCTTCTACTGTATATCCAAGACTGCTTGTGTCTCTAGGTCTTCTCTAGCTCTTTAGTTGTTCATCAAGATTTTGTGAGCCTTCATTTTATTTCTTCAACTTTTCATTTTGTTTTATCTCAATTTTCAATTCCTTCTTCAATGTCTCATTCACCTCTCTAAGCCTTTCATTCTCAGATATTACTTGTAGATTCTCTACAGCAGTATCCTGCATTTCACTCTGATATAAAGCAAATTCTTGTCTCAGGTTAACAAGCTCTTCATTTTTTGTCTTTAGGGCATCATCAACAATTTTATTGGCAGCTTCTGCAGTCTTCTTTGCATAAAAAACTTTTCCTTTTACTTCAAGGAGTTCACACATCCTAACAGACTAAATTTGAAGCTCTCTTTTCATATTAGCTACATTTTCTTTGAGTCCCTTTTCCTTACTCAACAAATTTGTAATTGCCTCCTTGGACTCCTCAGATGCACTGCCTTCAAACAATTGTTCTATGTAGTCTCGGCTTTCACTCAATTGCTCAGTAAGTTCTCTCCTTTTGGCAAGTGACTTCTTCAAATTTTCCTGCATCACAATTATCATCTTGTTTGCATTCTCAAGTTGCATCACATACCTATAACCCTCCATGATTATGGATCTTTTCCTCAAGATGTTATGATTATCAATAAGAGGACCAACACTATGGTACCAATTATTGGAATTATTGGGTACTAAGGGGGGTTGAATCAGTTCAAACAAGTAATAAACAAATTCAACCATTGATCTAAATAATTGTTGAATTACTTTCCAAACCATAAACCATATAATCAATGAAAACATATAAAATAAAGTAATATCAAGCATCCACAAACTCATCACACATGATAGATATTTTATCATAGAAACCCTTGGTTAGAGAGAGAAAACCACTGTGGGGATGACACCTACAAGCCCACTACTGCAGTAAATGAGTTTGCCATGTTAGGAGCTATAAATACCCTTTCTGAAGGTTCACCAGGGTATAATCGGACCAGTTATGATCTACCTCGCTACAGGATTTCAAACCTCAATAAAGAAGTTACCTTGTTAAAGGATTTACAAATAAGAACATGTTAAAAGTGTTAGAGTAATAGTCTATCGGGGTTACTAATTTAAATCAATATGATCTAATTAGTAACTTCCCTATTCACTCTAGTTTGCTTCAGCTAACCTTAGGCAGTTTCTATTTCTGTTAGTTTCCCTTTTAGGGTTTCATGATTCCTTTATAAGGATTCACCTCTTAGTTTA
>MU225459.1:1469864-1493915 GCA_018584345.1 Thuja plicata | reverse complement strand
GAATTTGATGTCTCTGGCCTATCGGCCGCCATAGCTGCCCTCTCTCTTCTGTCTTTTTGCTTCTGTCTATGTGATAGTCTTGCATGCAGGTTTCTTGGGTTGATTTGATGGTTATCAAATCTAATAAAAAGTCACATGGTTAAGGGATTTTTCTTGCTGCAACTATTAGGGAACAATAAGATGAGTGATCTAGATGTAGCGCTGATTGCTTGTCAAATCAAATCTTTTCTCTGTACTCTATAACTTCTCTTTGCTCTATGTCTTTCAACTTTCTAATCGCAACCTCAATTTGAAATCATAGAACCCTAATCACATCACCCACAAGAAAAACTACTACAATGTTTCAATATGAGCAGTTATGTCATGCCCAAAACTAGGGCAAAACACACATATAATTTTTTTTTAAAACGCGAGTGTAAACCACTAACAAGGATGTATTTGAGGTAATGTGATATCAAGGTGAGGTTAGTCTTCGAGTTGTAAGGTATACATAGGTTGAATTAGGGTCACACCACATACAGATACAGAATTAGAGGATCAACTAGTCATACGGTTTATGTGAACACCTGGGTCAGGTTGATTTAACTCTGGTTTCATGTCTTAATCTATGTATAGTATCATGATGATAATCAATTGTTAAGAGTCATACGTTGAGTAGATTGCCCTGGTAATCACTTTATTCCTTAACCGTAGTTACAACTTATTCATTTAATTCTAGTCCCAATTCTCTTTTGACCATCAACCACTAGTTTAAATTTCAGTAATCTAAACTTAATCTAATCCTTATCCTTCTAAAAATAATTAAATTCTCCCTTACAATTTTTCATGCAACTATAGTCCTTAAATTCCTTAATAGAATATTAAATTAATCTCAAATAGAAAATTTACATAGACCTCTAACCTCTTGAACACATGGGCAACATACTTCAATTTATCGTAATTAAATTAACACCTATCTATATTTTTCTTTTACATAAAAACTACATCTATTAATCAATAAATAACTACACAATTATTTAAACTTTATCTAAACAACATTACCTGATTTTAATAACCAATAAGAAAGTAAACCCATAACATATTATCAATTCTATATATTTCACACATAACTAAGGTTTCAAATCTAGTAATTAAACTACATAATTTAAAATGAAAATACACCTATTAAATGAGGCTACTTAATTCAAATAACATAAATCAGAATTAAATCTATTTAAACTAACTTAAGTTATCTAAATATAATAATCCATTGTAATTATGTTCCCAATGGATAGAATAGAATATTATTTAAATAAATTGTACAATACTAAATTAAGTCTAATTATGTTATTAAATCTAGTAATTATCAATTATCTACCTATAACTACCTATATCCTAACCTACCTATCTACCTAGCAACCTATCTACCCTAGCCTATCAAAAGTCACATCATCTCCCAAGTGGGTGGGGAGGGTGTGAAACCCAAAATCCTTTCATGATTTTTGAATTTGTTTAAGGGAGAAAAGAGCCTTTACCAAGGCATTCACGTGGAACAAGATGATGGGGCCAAAACACTTTCCCAAGGTATAAACTATATTAAACCCTTTGTCCTAAGGAAGTACATGAGTCCTCATGTAAACTAGCCAATGAAAAAGGGTATAAATTTTTGTAAGTATTTATTATCAAGTCAGTCCCAAAATTTTGCATGGGGAAGGGAAAGGTAAGGTAAGAGGTTATTGTGGGGCCCACTAAAATGGGTGAAAAATATTAAGCCTACCTAATCAAAAATTCTATTCATTAGCATAAGGAGGGTAATTAGAAGGGGTGTTTAGGCGGTTAATAAAAGGGTTTTTAGAGAGGAAATCTTTAGGGGATATTCTCTATGTAAGGGGAGGGAATTAAATCCCTCCCCATACATTTTTCAGAGAGCATTTTGCTCTATAATTTTGAAAAATGACATGGTAGTTTTGGTTGTATTTTTTTCATATTAACATTATTGAATTCTTTTTTTTTTTAGATACATGCATGAATTTGATTGTTTTATTTTTGTTTGCCAAACATTATGCAATTAGAATTTGATCACTAATATTAGGTGATTGTTTTCATTATTATATTAATCTCTTTGACTTACTATAGTTAGTAAGCTAATCTCTTTTTTTTAAGGCTTGGAAATACAATGATTTTGAAGATGAGGTATGATCTAATTAAGATAAAATTTTAAAATTTCAAAGGAAACATGTAGTGTTCTTGACTTGAAAATTTAAAGTCACATACAATAGACGTTTCAAGATTTTAACCATTCATAAGGTTTACATGCTATGAATATCATTACAAAATAAATGAGAGCTTCTCACATTTTGCTCAACAAGCTTAAACAATGGACTTTACAACACTTAATAAAATGATCCTCAACACAAGGAGTAATCATGCAACCATAAAGTTGCTCTTTCACAACAATACTAAAATGAAGACGTCTTCCAAACTTTTTCACATCCAACTTGATTTCAAAAACTTGCAATAAAACATGAAAGGAACCATGGGAGCTCACCTCCCAACCAAGGCCTCAAAGAGACCACCCCTGAGCTTGGAGAACCAAGACTAAACAAGGTAGCACATTCCAATTTTTACAACTAACATAAATATGCAACAATTTACTCCCAACCAAGGTTTCACAAATGGGTTTTCCAAACCCATTGAAGTAGGGTGAAGGTGGGATTTTCCAAGGAGGAGAATGTCATTGCATTCAAATTTTTCAACAAGAGTTTTCTCCCATGCCTTTCCAAGGCCAAATTGATATTCTTCCATATACACATTTGGTCATTTCTATACCAATACAATATTTACCACATGGCTTCATGGAGCCCATACTCCATGAGAATATCCCTCTTCTCCAAGAGAAGAGACTCACTACAATAGATAGCCCAACTAACCCCTTCACCCAAGGCCACTTCTTCCCTTCCCAAAGGGTGAGTAATGCCTTAAACTCCCATAAACAATACTCCCAAATCTAAAAGAACAAGAGATAAAACAAAATTTAAATGCATCCCCAACCCAACACATAACATTAACATCTACATACAACAACAATTTATAAGATTACATATATGAAACCATATGAGATTTACATATTTATTCAAACAATAACATGCAAAGCTTGAATGCAAGAGCATTCCTCCATGGCAAGAATCCACCAACCTTGGTCCAAGAAAAATGGCAAGAATGTGGTTGAGTAGAAGCCCTTATCCCTTTTTCCTTTTCTTCCTCCAACTCTAGTTGTCTCCAAAATTGGAGAGTGGGTGAACACTCACTAAGTTTCTTCAAATCCTCTAAAAAGACCCCTAGAAGTGTACTCAAGATTTAGCAATTAATGAGACATGCCCTCTAGTCCTTTTTTCTTACCTCTTGTCTCCCCTCTTAATTGTGAGTTTAGTAAGGAGTGTGGGAAAAGTTAAATGCATGTGGCCATCTTTATTTTTGCCACTTTTGAAAGGTAGGCATTTTGGAGAGCCATAATGGTGATCTGGGTTTACTCCATAGGTAAAAAATAGCCCTAACCGCAGGTACCCCCTTAGGGTTAACTAATTTTGGCCAAAAAGACACTCTAGGGTCACTTTTGACCCTTTCAAAGTACCCCTAAAGTTCAAATCCGAGTTCCAACTTGATGTGATCCCTACAAGATATCTATATGCAAGTGAGATTAATATAACATCCTATAAATTTTGGTGATTCTTTCTCAAGCCTTAATTTGACATGTCACCATCCACATAGACAACATAAGTGTCAAGTGACACCAAGACAAAATACACATCACATTCACAATGACATGTCCAACCAACAACATGAGTCCTAACTATTAACACATTCAGATTATGTTTACGACAAGGATCACATTACAACGAGGTTTCAACCCCTTATTGGATTAAACCTTGGCTTACTCAATTCACATGTTTAGCCCTGATTCTCTGAATAATTCCATGGTTCTCTTTCCTGCACACTAAACTCGAGCATCAATAGTTCAAGATAAAAATCACATGCAATATACATTTTCAATTTATAATTAGCAACATTAATCAATACACAGAATTAAATTCCTAATTGCAATTTTCATATAGAAATGTTTAAAACATAATAATTCCATAATCATCTGGACATAACATCAATAAAATAATCAAGTCTAATCATGATTCAATCTTCTCATCAATTCACTTATCTAAACATATATAATCAATATCAACCACATGTTCTAGGTTTAATCTATATCAAAATGTAATCCACACAATATAATCATCATCATAACATAATATCTCGAGTCTCTGTTAGGATAATCAAAAAGTGTATCAATGTATCAAAACATAAAGTATCAAAGTGTGATCGAGTAGTAAAGCTGTGATGGGTCAGGGTGAGGCCTCACAAGTTCCCAATATATACACAACTTGCACCGACATCAAACACACCAAAAAATATCTTCAAATACTTTCCCGTGAAAGAACTACATTCCAAAGTGATAATCTCGATAAATAAAATGTTTTATCATGACCACATTAGGTCAAGATAAGATCTGAAAGTTATATCTCCAAAGTAGTTAAACATGTTTTGAATTCTCCAATGCACCACCTCGAATCCATCTTAAATTATTGCATCGATCACATAAATGTCAAAAAATTAAATTCATAACCTCTATTCCATGTCATCATATCATTAGAAATCATCACACATACTATACAGCTCACTGATTTGTGATTTACCAACTGTTACTCAAGAAATCTTGATTTGTATCTGTATTAATGTCTATGACAACAAAAACTCTTTCGTCGGTCAAAAAAATGAGTTGTGGTTGGACCCACACTAAAATCTAAACATGTTTATGTTGTATCTATGACCGCTCCTCATAATTCCAACTTCTACCATGATTGCCACCAAAGTGATTTTCTCATTGTCTTCTGATCTACTGGACTTATCCAATTTTTTGCATTACCTTCTTACTGCTTGTGAATTTACTTCACCTATTATATTTCATGATTGTATTGACTTAGTTTCCATCAATGACAACCAAATAAGTGACTCTTTATGACTACACCTAAAAATCCATCAGAATACCAACAGACAAGGAATAAGAAATACTATTATATTTCTCATAGAGTATGATTGTACCAACATAAATGACAATGAAACCACAAAGTATAGGCTAGAAATGTCACATAGTGAGGAGAAAAAAAATAGGAACTTAGATCTTATTTATAATGATCATGACAAAGGTTTCATTAATTATTACGTGTCATTTGAATCATACTACAATTTTGAATTCTTGAATTGTACAATTCAAATCATAACATTCATTAGTCTTATGGCCAGGAACTTCATGATACATACAAATGGAAGAATTGTTTTTCTTTTGTTTTCTTTCATTTATTTCTTAAAGGAAGAGTAATTAAGTTGGCATTGAAAAGCTCAAATAAATATTCTCTTGTTGTGATGAGAAATTAGGAGAAGAATTTATATATTGTTTGGACAAATGGGAAGATTGGAAACCTAGAGTTTCTTTGGAACAATGTGATGTAGATTTACTATGGGTTTCAATACTTTGCAACACACATCCTATGCCATTCCCATCATAAAGGTTGGGAATATCCAAAGGATAAGGGTCTCTCTTAGATGGAATTGTATTAAAATTTAAAGAGGACCAATCAAAATACATGCATGTGTTAGAATAAGGTCTTTGAGTCTCAAATTCAAGGCTTTTGTCTTTACTACGGAAGGTGGGTGTAAAGTCTAAAGTTCCCCAATCACCGTCTTAGCGATTTAATGGTGTTCTTTTTTGTATCAGAGAAAGATTTGAAGAAAGTGGAGGGATTGAATAGTTTTGACTTGATTAGGATCCTTATGTGTTGAGGTTGCATTTGTAGAAGGGAGGACATCAAGGATATTATCCTCTTGAGGATTATTGTTATATGTGTATGGTATTGCATGATAATCGGGTCATGTAGCACCTTTTACAAAAAACACTGGTTTGTTTCAAGGGTATCTTGAATGGTATTGATTTGGTTAGGCTCTTTATGCTCAGAAGATTCATTTGGAAAAGAGACAGCATCAAGGATATCATCCTCTACTTCTAAGGTGTTTAAATAAAAACTTTAGGAGAAGGACAAACAGAAATCATTAGTGCTTCATCTCTAGAGGGAAGATGATTGAAATGGGTATGAGGGGAGGTATCATTAAGGGAACTATCAATCAAAACACCCTCTTCCACCAAAAAATCGTCATCTTGCAAAAAGGTATTCTCATGAGGGAGATACATATCAAGATAATAATCAACATCATTGTCCAATGGTTCATCCCAAAGAGGGAGATCATTGAGAGGAGTGTTAAAATTATGTTCTTGCATCAATATTTCCTCATGAGGGAGAGAAGATTTGGGAAAGAAATCATTGAGATGTTCATAAAGGGGTTTTCCTATACCCTAAATCCTTCTATCACATTAGTCAACTTTTGGATAAAAGATAGTTTAGGAGGTGTAGAGGAAGACTTAGTAGAGATGAAATCATCAAGGACTTCATCCATCATATTAAAGTATTCACTACTAAATGGATCATCAAAGGCATTTAATATTTGTATAAGGAAATCAGACATTTTGCAATGCAATAAGAGAATGCAATGAAATAAAGCATAAAAGGAACTAATATAACACACATAACAATGCATGAAAACAAAATATTTTTGAATTTTTATTATTTTTAACATGTAAATGAAATGCAAAGATGTAATAGATCTATGAAACCAATATGCAATTTTTTATGTATTTTGTTATTAATGAATGCAAAAAATAAGACTAAAAATCAAACTAAATGCATAGAATCAGAAGTGGAAATATTATGAGTCGGGTTGACGAAAATGTGTAGTGTGAAAAGGGGATCACCTTAAAGCCTAGATTTCCCTGATTTACAACACACATTAGAATACAAAACCACTTCAATACAAATCAGATCAACACCACCAGGTAAGTGGGATATGTTAGTTCTCAAAACTACAACTTGAAATAAAACCTAAACTTATACGTGTCTTTCACACTTTTCAAGATTATAGTATTGTCCAATGAATAGGAAGACCTAAAAAGTAGAATCCCCTTATCTTTTGGTCCTAATGTAACCAAGGAGGATATGCCCTAATATTGTAACAATCAAAAACCATGCTTGCACTATTTCAAATTTCACTGCCTAAACCTCTAATGATGCAATCTGCCAATTTTTGTCTAACTACCCCTAAATCTATAAGAGTAGACAAAATATATTCATGATTATATCTAGGGTGGGCTGCCCATGACTAGTCCTGTTTTCACCATATCAAAGGAATTATCATTTCAAATATGTTACTGATTATAGCTTCGATCGAATGATTCCAATCAATGAAATCAAATATTTGAGTGGTCAATCGACCTTAAACATTTGATATCTATCCTCCTCTATTATCATGAATCATTACTAATATTGATGGCAATCATTGAGATGAGATATATATTATATATACATATTACACATATGTACATATATGAGAGATATATTATAAATATACATATATAATTATAAATAATTATCATATATAATGATGATAATAACTAAATAATATTTCATGTGTGACGTTGACTATAATGTCGATTATGAGAATCAACTTAATAATCAATGAAACCAACAGTAAATGGAAATGCAAGAATCAATAAAGGAATAGTCAGTATCGACTGTGATGATCACAGTCAACATGGACTGTGATTATCACAGTCGATAACCACTATCGGCCAATACACATCATTGGTATCAATATATATATTATGAACATCGATATTGGTATAGACTGTGATGATCACAGTCGTTATCGACTGTGGTTATCATAGTCGATACCCAAATCGACTATCATTGTCATATATTATATGTGAGTTGGTTACTATATGGACTATCTTGCATCATCATTACTAAGTTGTAAATCGATCATTATCGATTAGATTCAATGGCATATATTATCGGTAACAAATGGATGATTAAAATAATTATCAAGAGACATGTCTCACGTAGAGACATGTCTCTACATGAAAAAAGTTCATGTAGAGGCATGTCCCTATGGGATACATGTCCCATTATATCATATATACACACATTGAAAGAGTAACTTGGAAAATATAGAAATTGACAAGTATTATTACAAGTTACAATAGAGATCCATATCAAGTATTCTCAAGAAAAGAAGTATATCATTATTGTATTTGAAATTCATAGTTTTCTATTAGATCTACATTATCATCATATAGGCAATTTCATAGAAGTTAGAATATTATTCTAACTCTAGTACACTATAGTTTCACTATACATACATCAAGGAAACAAGATAGAAAATTTAAAATTTCCTCTATTCCAAATATGTTCACATCTTAACATGGTATCAGAGCTAGCTTAAAGAAAAGATAAGATCATAAATAATTTAGAGGATAAATTTATAACTACCATTAAAAGCTCTATAAAACTATAGCCAAGAAAAATGGTAAGCGAAGTTAGATTTGAAGATAGACTAGAAGGTGCCACAAATTTCATATCATGGAAATTCTGAATAATGACGGCACTAAGAGAATAGGACCTAAACACATATGTGGAAAGGGTTGTACCCATACTAGATGATAATGAAAAGAAAACTCTATGGATCAAAAATAACAACCAAGTCATGAAGATTATAGTAGATGCAGTAAAGGATCATATAGTTCCTATTATATCAAAATTATATGTTGATTCTTATTTTATACGTTGATGATTCGCTAATCACGGGAGAAGATCATCTAATCACTAAATGTAAGAAAGATACTGCTTCTGAATTTGACATGAAATATTTGGGAATATTACATTACTTCCTTGGTTTAGAAGTATGGAAAAAGGATAATTACATTATCTTAAATCAAGGAAAATACACTATAGATATATTAAATAGGTTTGGAATGGTGGATAGAAAACCTATGTATACACCTATAAAGATAAATTTTCACAAACTCATAGAAGTGGCTTCACAATTAGAATTACCAGATCCTACTCTCTATCATTAAATAATTGGATCATTAATTTATTTGGTCAAAACAAGACCAGACATTTTCTATGCAACAAATGCACTCATTCAGTTCATGTGTGAGCCTAGAAAATTGCATATGGTTGCAGCAAAACACATATTGAGATATCTTTGTGGAACCATTGGTCTTGGATTAAAGTATGACAATGTTGATCTAAACCATTATGGACATTCAGACTTAGATTGGGCTGGAAGTGTTGTAGATCGAAAGTGTACTTCAGGATGTTGTTTCAGTTTAGGTTCTGCCATGATATCCTGGTTTAGCAGAAAGCAATCATCAGTTGCACAAAGCTCCATTGAAGCTGGATATATTGTCATATCTATGGGATCTTGAGAAGCAGTATGGATAAGAAAGCTATTAGTTGGATTGTTTGGGCAAGCCTTGGATTCCACTATTATTCATTGTGATAATCAAAGTTGTATAGAACTTTCCATGAACCATGTATTTCATGATAGGTCCAAACACATTGAGATCCCTTATCACTATGTTAGAGACATGGTGGGGACAAATGTTGTTCAGTTGATATATATTAGTAGAGATGAGAAAACTGTAGATATTCTAACTAAGCCTCACTCAAAGAAAAAAGTGGATCACTTTAGAGGTAAGATTGGTATGGTAAGAATTTGTAAATGAGGTTGAGAATTAATAAAATTGTACTAATGATTTATATATGAGATATATTATATATAATTTTTATTATGTGAGTTATTACATGATATTGTTGAAACTTCCTGAAAGATGACAATCTTTCAATGAAGTTTGCTTATGGTTACTATTGTAAAGTGACGAATTTAACATAGTTTAACCTACTATCATGACGAATACCATATCATTGATATCCACTAACATATAATAATAGTTAATATCTCTTATTTAATGTTAACTAAGTAGTGTGCAACTAGATGAGTTATATTATTGAGATATGTCATGGTGGATTTTAGGAGACATAACATCTATGGATATGCCATAAAATGATATATTCTCGGTTAGGCTTCATGAGACGTGATGCCAGTGCACATACAAGAAAATATATGAGTATGTAAAATATCATATGGTTGATATTTTTGAACAATCCATGCTCATGATAATACCGCGAGGTAACATCTGTTATGGTGGATGTCATTTTTGATATATGTGTAGACCATAACCCTCAATCTTATATTGAGTAAATCATTGATACACTAGTTCACTGTATTACATGGATAGAAATCATCCTCCCTAGCTAAGAGGGAGTGTTAATGATTGTAGCTTCGATCGAATGATTCCAATCGATGAAATCAAATGTTTGAGTGGCCTATTGGCCTTAAACATTTGATATCTATCCTCCTCTATTATCATGAAGCACATTAATATTGATGAAAACCATTGGGATGACATATATATTATATATACATTGTTTATATATATGAGAGAGATATTATACATATACATATTATATATATACATATACATATAGAATTATAAATAATTATCATATATATATAATGATGATAATAACTAAACAAGATTTCATGTGTGACATCGACTATATAATGTCGATTATGAGAATAAACTTAATAATCAATGAAACCAACAATAAATGGAAATGCAAGAATCAATAAAGGCATAGTCAATATCAACTGTGATGATCACAGTCAACATGGACTATGGTTATCACAGCTGATAACCACTATTAACCAATACACATCATTGGTATCAATATATATATTATGAACATCGATATTGGCATTGACTGTGATGATCACAGTCAGTATCTACTATGGTTATCACAATCGATACCCATATTGATTGTCGGTGTCATATATTATATGTGAGTCGATTACTATATCGACTATCTTGCATCATCATTATTAAGTTGTAAATCGATCATTATCGATTAGATTCAATGGTATATGTTATCAATAACAAATGAATGGTTAAAATAATTATCAAGAGACATGTTTCATGTAGAGACATGTCTCTACATGAACAAAGTTCATGTAGAGGTATGTCCCTACAGGAGACATGTCCCATTATATCATATATATACACATTGAAAGAGTAACTTGGAAAATATAGAAATTGACAAGTATTATTACAAGTTACAATAGAGACATATCAAGTATTCTCAAGAAAAGAAGTATATCATTATTGTATTTGAAGTTCATAGTTTTCTATTAGATCTACATTATCATCATATAGGCAATCTCATAGAAGTTAGATTATTATTCTAACACTAGTACACTATAGTTTCACTATACATACATCAAGGAAATAAGATAGAAAAATTAAAGTTTCTTCTATTCCAAATTTGATCTCATCTTAACAAAATATCCATGTACAACTCCATGAGACAACACAATTATTCATTATCACCTGTTTAATCCTATCAATGTTAATTAATCACTCTCATATCATGATTCTGGTCTAATCAAATTTAATTCTTACTTGGGAAACCAATTAGACAAGAAAATGTATGACAACACTTTGATACACATTCTTGTTGAGCATGAGAATTAGATAGAGAAGATGATAACTAACACAAGTTTTGAAAATAGGAACTGAAATTGATTTCAATTATGATTGAGGAATAGTTACAAGATTAAAAACTCCTGACACAATCATTTTACAAGACCCTAGATCCCCCTCTTTATACAAAGATAACCCCTCCTTTTATAGCACAGTTGTGGTTTCCCCTTTATAGGAAGGGGAAGCGACAAGCTTCCAATTGTTCCATAATATTTCAAAAATATAACCATATTTACAAAGGTGATTCCAAAAGAAAACCCTACAGATTCCTAGTTATTACATATTATCAAAAATAGAAAAATATCGTTTCATAACGACCTTCAAAAAGGTGGTGATCAGTTGATGCGAAGTCTGACAATAAATTGATTTACTTCATCCTAGAACTGTTCCTGGTCAAAATAACACTCCTCAAAAATAGCACATAGCTCTGCCTTATCATTCTCTATCTCCAAATTGAAGATGTCACTTTGATATCCAACATAGTTGGTGGAAAGGTCCCAAGCAGCAGACATTAGACTATTCAAGATGTCAACTTGAACTTCCTCATCAAAATCCAATTTTGGCTAAAGGACAGGGTGTGAATTGTCATTTGATGATCCCTCGACTACAAGAAGACCCATTATGTTACTCAAAATATAAATCAGGAATTATTCTATGTTACACCACAACCACCACCGAAATAGTTGGCAAACTATATTAATTCTTGAAATCATGTTTCGCATAAGGTGGCCTGCCTCAGAAATGCAAGGATAATGAATTTTGATGAATTACAACTCATTTTCTGTAGCATTTTCCCCTCTTGATGTTAGAAAATATTCACTCGGATTTTGCACTGATGGGTTACTTGCAGTCGTCAATAAACCTCATTAATATTTCCTAATTTGATCTTAAATTCAGGGTTCGTGCGATATCCAGATGACAATTTTCCTGTCAAATAAATACTGAAGTCATGTCATCATTTTGCACCACCTTTTTACTCCATAGTGCAAAACAGCGACAAGCATTTTCGCAATATCACAATGCCCTAGAACACCCTTCTACAAAATAGTGAAATGTCATTATTAAACACTGATTTTGAGCTTTCGTGAAATGGTGACTGAAGTTGATTCTGACTTTGTTCCTTTTACTTGACATATTCAACCCATCTACCATCTTTTCAAGAATTTCTCAAGATTAAAACAATCCCAAAAGGATCCTAATGCAAGATTTTTTCTTTCAGGGTTTATATTCCTTTGTTGCTTAGACTCGAGAAGGGGATAGATAAGACTATTATGCAAATGACTAATTAAGACAAGCAATAATCCAGTAAGACTAAAAAGTAGATGTAGAAAGAGATTGGTGTAGATTTGAGTGCACCTAGAATCAAAAATGGGAGAAATGAAGGCTTAGATCTAACTGTTTTACTATCGGAATCCCAAAAAAACCTGTAACTCATGATAATCTAAGATCATGAGTCTGGTATCTATTTGCACTTTTAATTTCACTAATTTCTGTAGGGAACAAAATGCATGAGGTTTTATGTACCCAGGTACAAAATGGTTGAGACATTTTGTACTTGAGGTTTTATGCTAGGACAAGCTGCAAAGTGGTTGTCTCAGCGCTGAGATGACATAAAAGTTTTAACAGTTGATTCAGGGGTTTTATGTACCTGCAAATCTGAGAATTGTGTGTGTGGGTGGCTATATAGGGGTTTTCCTTGGTCAACCCCCCATTTTGGTGATTCCCGCCTCTATGGATAGCTAGTATAAAAGACATAAAAGTGTGTAGTGCTCGTGAATCTAGAGTATGTCTAAATTGCTATGAGCTAAAGTGCATAAATGCAATGTAAAGATATGCCCAAGTGTGACAGAGTAAACTCTATATGAAAATGCAATCAATGTGTGATTGAAATCATGTAACAAGTATAGGTCTGAAACATAAGTATGTAGATATGAAGATAACAAGTGCATAAAAAGAAACCATAACCAATCCTAAGAGGAATGATATAATCCAATTATCGGTTGGTGATCTCCTAGTCATCATCATAACCCTTTTCAAGCATCATGTTGATGTTGAAATGCTTGATAGAATATTGATGTAGCATTGATTCGCAAGTCCTCACTTCATGGGATGTCTTCAAATTGGGTCTCTAACCTTGCAATTGATTTTATCTTTCCAAAATGAAGTGTGAAGCTTGATTTTATACCTTATTGGGAGAGAGAATTGAGAGAGCCAATTGTAAATCCTAATCCTCTACTAAATCGCCAAGATGCGGTCCCAGTTTACATTTGGGCTCAAAACTCGGGGTACAGATTTGCTGAAACATTTTGTACCCAGGAACATAACACCTTATCCATTATGTTCCACCCATTTTAGGCTCAAATCAAGACCATAGGTCCCGATAAGTCAAGAGACGCAAGATTAGAACCAACAACTAGTTTTGAGGTTGGGACAAAACACTAAGGCCATAAATGGTAACTTAGGGCCTAAGAGATGTAATGGATTATTGGATTGGAGGAGAAATAGAGGAGCACACTTAGAATTAAGGGCCTACATAGATTTTACATGAGATTGGATTGATAGAGGACCCATATTTGAGTTTAGTTGTTCATTAAGTACAATTATGGAGTCATATTATGCAAGCTATCATGAAAACACACTACGGTAGGTGCAAAAAAATCATGAAATTGTACACCACTTAGGTGCTACGAATTACTATAGTACACAAATGTTGCAAAGAAATATATCCAATTTCACTTGAATATTGTGAACATTCATGTAGTTATTAGACTAGGTAAATTGAGCTCCAACCAAGCCCAAATCAACTAAATTTCTACTAGAGATTAACTCTCCTAAATCAACCATATTGTTTGATAATTATGCACTGCCTCCCAAATTTTCTAAAGGATATAAAGGACAATTAAAATAACCCGCCGCAAGATAATTGGATCCAGCAAAGGAACCTCTACTATTCATCCCATAAAAAGACATCATTGGAATGCATTGATTGGGCCATAGATGTTGGATAATAGCTATTATGAGTGATCCACTAGATTCTAAAATTAACATTAAGAGAAAACTTTTCCATTGAGAGGAATCTCCCTAAAATTATATTCGGAATCCATAGAGAAGCAATCCCTCTAAACGCACCATTTGCATCATCAACAAAGACTTGAGAGAATCGCCATTTGGAGATAGGCATAAAAGCTCAAGTATAGAAATTTGTGCAAGTGGTTTTCCTAAATTATTTATGAGTTTGTATCATGAAAGTGGGGTAACAAGTTCATAAGTAGGACCAAGAAGGATAACTACGCCTCTATGTGTAGTGACATTTCATTTAGGTATTTACCTTTTATGATAAAGTATACATGATTGTTGGCTTCATTGATATTGTTTATGCAATAGTCATATTGAGCATTGGTATAATTTATAGTGTCACCAAATTCAGTGGCTTTTCCTTTATCTTTTTAATTCTTAGGGAAGGGATCCTTGAGCACCCCATGATCAAAGTTTCCACAAGGAGTATGTACATTGACTACAATTTTATCATTATCAATAAGATCTTGTATTAAATTTTGGAGTCATTAACAACTATTAGTCTTTCTAAATTATTTCTTAAGTCTCAATGCATATTTTTGTCTCTCAAAAGAGAAAAATATCAAGCTTATAATTTCTTATTAAGTTTTTATTCAATTCTTAATGATATTCTTCTTGTTAGGATTACTCAGTCCTCTAATATTCCATGAGATGATAATTTATTTTTAGATCTTGTGAAGCCCATATTCTCCAGAGTACTTTAGCTCTCATTGGAAATTTATTTAGCAACCATTGACTATCAAGTCTCTCTAGTAAACTTCGTTTCACGTTGGGAAAAAACATCAACATCTGGTGATTTAGGAAATCCAAACTCTAGAGACAGGTAAGTGATGGAAATAAAGGGGGTGGATAGAGAAGAAAACTCAACACAATCAACTTTGGACTTAAGGTAGGATAAGTTAGGAGAGAAGATGATCTTGAAGGGGGAAGAGAAAGGTTGTGGAGGGGCATATAAGGAACCACTAAAGACCCAAGTGAGGAGGATGGAGGGGAAACAAACATGGAAATGAGGGGGAGGGAAGCAAGTTCCATGTCAAAGACCAAGGGGTCCATCAAAATAAGAAGAGGGAGAAGAGGGGCAGAGGGAAGAGGGAGGGGTGATCAGAAGTGATAGTCAAGGGGATGAATCTTAGAGGCCTTCAAGCTAGGAAGAAGAGAAGAAGGGAGTGCATTCAAGTAAGAGGGTTTCAATTCCTTAGATGAAGGAAAATCTAGAAGGGTCATCTCCAAAGAGGAGGAAACAACCTCCTTATCAGAAGGAGCATCTATAGAAGAGGATTTACCTTTAACAAGGAAAGAGGAAGGCTTCTATTTTTGGGCACCCTAAGGAAAAGAGGGGTTCTTCAAGGAGGAACATAACTTAAAAGCCCAAATTTAGAATTTTCAAAATTCAATGGGCTAAAATCACACCCAAATCCTAGAATCCAAATTGATAAAGGCATGAAGAATATTATTGGGCTCCACATTGATATAGCAGTGGACATAGACAAATCTCATTCTTCTCACTATGACATGTCCATAGCAAGGAATTGGCCAGAAGAGTTAGCAATACTAGTAAAAAATTCCTTGCCCCAAAAAAAATTTTTTTTTTTTGGGGGGGGGGGGGGGGCGGATTGGTGGGAGCAATAGAAAAACCCATGTTAGAACAACCAAAAAGAACCTCTTCGTGAGATTAAACCCTGGAATATTTACATATAAACAAACATTGCTTCCTAAAAAACCAAGGCCCAAGAGTTAAAATTTTGAGGCAATCTTAAAATAGAGAAAATGCAAAACTGAGAAAACCTTTAGGGAAAGAAGAGATTGACACATTTCCTTTAATATCCAAATGATAAAAAAACCCCATGTCTTGATATCTCCAAATTTTGGTTCTCATCCAAAACATCTTTCAGCTAAAGTGTTCTCCAATTTTGTCGAGGAATGATTTAAGGTAATGGTTGTCCCCTCCTCAACATGAAAAAATAGAATAACTCCCTGGGAAAATTTCCTTTTTGGATCAAAACAAGTCCTTCTAAGTGTTGGAGGAATTTGAAGGGGAATCCTTGGATTGAGAAATAGGGGAGGACCCATTGAAGGGAATCTTGGTAGAAGTATCATCCACTGACACAAGGCTTTTAAAAGAAGACGCGTGATTTTCCTGGCTAGCTTTTCAAATAGAAAAATCCTTGAAATCCCTCGATGAATAGATTCTTTGTCATCTTCTAAACCGTCCTTACACACGCTCATAATAGTTGACAAGACCTCAAAATCCTTACAACCATTATTGCCTTTATGAGGTGGGAGTTTTGCACTAGGTGATTCCTGCTCAGAGCTCATTTATAAATCTTATCAATCTCCAATAATTAGATACATAATTTGTTACTTAATGGATGTTGATTTTTATTATAAAACTTTATATATCAAATACCCAATTTGAGGAGCCAAAAATACTAGTATATACATGGAAATTCATAATGTTTATAGAAGATATTTTGTATAAAAAACATAATTTAATTTAACTAGCTTAATTGATTTATTATTTAAAAAAAAATTATATGATTTTCAATTAGTTTAATATTTTTGAGAATTTAGTTTTCTAATTTCTAAAATATTGGAGAAGAGTTTTTGAGAAAACTCAGAATGTTTCAAGATATAACTAGTTTTGATTTTTTTCTTAAGATCAATATAACATAGTCTTTACTACTCTTGGGGAAAATATTATTACTAAGTCATGTCATTTAGGCTTTAAAGAGCTATGGTAACTTATCAAAAATCAATGATAGTCATATGCAATGACATGTTACACAAAATCCTAGAAGACTATGTAGATGACATACTAGCTAAGTCAAACATAAGAGAACATTTGCATATTCTTGAGTGATTGTTTTAATCATTGAGAAAATCTAATTTATGGCTTAATTTAAGAAGTGTTTCTATGGTGTCACGCCTAGAAAACATCTAGGATACATTATCTCTAGATGAGGCATTGATGTTGACCCAACTACTGTAAAAAATCATTTAGATATATAACCCCCATAAAATCTCACCTAATTGCATATGCTTTAGGGATAATTGTTAGTATAGGAAGATCTATTTCCTAGCTAGTAGATAAGTGCCAACCACTTTCACGCCTATTAATGAAAATTTTGTCTTTCATTAGGATAACTCTTGTTAGCCATCTTTAAACAAGATAAAAGGATATTTTGATTTCCCTCTAGTCCTCAAGTTACCCATCAAAAGGAAGACAAATTACTAGTATATATATCAGCTACATGTCCATTTAAGGAAATATATAATGGTGTCCATGATGCAAATACTAGTGGTATTACCTTAGCCATTAAAATTTGTAAATCATGTTTGCATGTGTTATAATATTGAGATCAATAGTGCCTCGGCACAATTAATCACCTTTAACCATTTAATAATCATTTGCATAGAATCATTAGGAGATCGAAGATGAGATTAAAAAGAATCTATGTGCACTTTCAATGCTTCCATACTCAGTTTGATGAGTATCACAATTAGAAAATTCTAAGATAATAAAAAATGGAAGTCACGTGATGAAAATTTGGTAAACAAGCATCATGTTTTACATCAAAAAATGAAAAATTTAAAAAATACAAAAAATGGTAAAAATAAAAGTACTCCTTCGCTAAAAGATACCTTTAGAATAAATTTGGACAAGTACTATGTTCAAAAACTTCTTGTAGTCACCATGTGTAATAAAATAGAATCTACCATCTTGCAGGTCCTCATCCACTTTTAGTGAAAAAATCTTGTTATATATTAGGGGTAGGTGTAGACATCTTATTTAGTGAATAAAACATGTTATGTCTCTTGGGTCAATTAGTCACTAGGATACCTTCCATGATCAATAAGTTGCATTGATTTTCTACCATCCATCAATAAACATAAGAAAATATCTAAACATAGGCATGTCCTTTCAAAGATTTAAACAACACACTTGAATGTGCTCTTTAAATGTAAAATCATTCAGATTGACATTAATATATAACATGAAGTAAAAAACTAACATTTACCATTGTTAATAAATTCCTTATCAACTATCACTTGTCTTATAATGAAAATTTTCCTTATTGAGACAAGACATTCATCTTGTACGAAAACATTCCTCCTAGAATAAGGTTCATCATCCTTTTAATCCATAAATTGTGGTATATAGTATGGGGTTAAATATAACTAAGTGCAATGTATATATCTCAACATCATATGCGAAGTAGGCATAAATATAATTGCATAGATGTTAAGTAGATGAGTAAGTGGCATTACATCCTACCTTAGCAAGAAAATTTTAGTATTATAACATTTTTATAAAAAGAGGCACCCACTTTTGTGTGTATTGGCATGGTGTGATGGTAAAGTTGTGGTGTTGCTGTTCTTTCCATCAAGGTTCAAACCTCATTAGGATGTTATTAATGGATGTTTAAATTGGGGTGAGTTCTTCATTTGTGACCTCACCAGTTCGTATATCTAGGTCAGAAGCATTTACCCCTCCTAAAAAAGAAGCACCCACCTCGAAATTCTAACCTTTGCATTGAATCCATTCTATTACAACACTAGACCTTCATCTAGTCATCTTTAATTTATCTAAGGTCAATTCGAGATTTTTAATAAAATATATGGAACTTAATTATTGGTTTGAATTTTTCACTTTTAACTCTCAAGAGAATTTTAGACCTAATATTTTGTTAATTGTCATGAACCTTTTTAAATGAGTCAGTCCTCTTGGGTCATTTTTTTTAAAAAGGTATTTATTAACATCGTAGACACATTACTGAATATTTTTAATATATATTACAAATAATAAAATAATACATTTGGAAAAAAAACTTCAATTTCTTAAAGAGCCCTTGGTTTTCTCGTGAGGTTGAAAGGTTCTTAAAGAGCCCACTAGGGATCAAGTTTTGTTGAGTACAAGGCTCCGACATCATAAAGGATGAGGCCAAGATTATGCCACATACATAATTCAAATAGTTATTTTCCTTATTTAAATAAAATAAATAATAAATAATAATTTTCTTACCTACCATGCCTAACCATTGGGTTATTTATTTAACACAAGGCATAGTTTTAGTGTAAAATTAGAATACATGACGTTTGGGAAATCAAAATTTCTTAATTCTCCTCTAAAAAAATTAAATAATATTCACTTGCCTACCCAACATAACCATTTGATCACTTATTTCCCATGGGCCATAAATTTAGTGAAAAATTATAGAAACAACTCCTAGAAATTGTAAATACCTATGTAACCATTGGATCAATAAACAACTCTTTCTCCTCTAAAAAAAATAATATTCGAACTTAAGTACCAAATATATTATTTCTCACAAGGCATAAGTTTAGTGAAAAATTATAGAAACAACTCCTTCACAATCTTAACTACCCTATGTAACCATTGGATCAAGAGAGAGGCAACTCTTTAAAAGTTAAACTATTATTTCGCCTTGAAAATATAACAATATTTCTCTTACCTATGCTTCTTAACTATTGGATCATTTATTTGTCATCGGGCGGGCATAGATTTAGTGGAAAATTATAGAAACAACTCCTTGAAAGTATCAACTACCCTATATAACCATGGGATCACGAGATAGGCAACTCTTTGAAAATTGAAACTATTGATTTTCCTTGAAAATAAAATTAAAAAGATTTCTCTTACTTACTCTTATTAACTATTTGACCACTTATTTGCCACTAAATATAAGTTTATTGTAATATTATGGAAACAACTCCTTGAGGATCATGAGATAAATAACTTTAAAATTTAAAATTCTTGAGCTTAAAATTTTTTTTTTTTAAATTCCGCTTACCTATCCTTCTTAACCATTGGAGAACTTATTTCGATCTATTTATTTTCTTTACCTACCCACTGTCTATTTGAGTAATTTCCATTTAGTCATTCAACTATTTATTTGGCTCCACTCCATCAATTTTCTCCAATGTTTCCTCCTCCACATGGCCTTCACTTGTTGGAATGATTCAATGGCCTAGAAGGAGTAGACTTATAAGATTAGGTCTACCGTCTAGAGTGTGTGTTCAGAGATTCTATGTTGCGGCTCTGTGACAATGAAAAACTTTCAATTAATCAAGAAAAGTATATAGATGAATGAAAATGTCTTTCAATTTCAATTTCATATTTTTCCCTTTTTCACATTACAATGATGTTTTTTAATCTTTTTATTCTTCCCTTCCTACATTTCTTTCTACTATAATACCTTTGTTTCTTAATACATGCTATAAATGTTTTTCAACAATTACTATTAAACTCATATATGCTAACTCCTGCTCATGCATATGCAGAAAGTAGAAGAGAATGGCGAGTTTTGCAGGAATTCTATAGAAGATATTTTTGAGTTGAAAATCTTAGAATTATTATGTGCATCTTGATAGAGGTTTATTAGTATATTGTTCAGGGTTTATTGTTTGCTAGTGTATTAAAACTTCTTTTAGGATGTTTTATTGTTCCCTTTTTTAGCACTTGAAAAAAAGGAGCATCATGATACCCTGTTGCTAATATTTAGCTTCTTACACGGCTAGTTGTTCATTCTCGTCCTCTTGTTTAGATTAGCCACATAGTCCACCTATGGTGTAAATCGCAAACAGATGTTCCTCCTAGTTCTTTTGGTATGTAGATTTTTTTACGTTCGCTTTTTTTTAATCAGATGACAAATAAAATAGATATAAATAGATATACTATCATTACATTCTAGGTTGAAATTTGATGGTCAAAGATTGTTCTTTTATATTAATCAACAACAAAATAAGGGTGTTTTTTATTATAATCAACAACCAAACAAGGGGGCTTACCCTTACACCACCACAACCTGAGGGTTGTCACTCAATCAACAACACATTAACAATGATGTTGACTATTACAGATCAAGGCCACAATTGTCACACTAACAAATGAATAACAAGTCTTCCTCAAAAAGACTATTTGGAGAACATGTGGCCACAACTAGCCACTCACAGCACAAAGGGCCAAAAGGACCATTAACACAACCAACAACCCACTGAGTGGAGAAGTCTTACAAAGAGATTTTGAAAGGCTCCCCAAGCCTTCACAAAGAACAAAATGATGTCCATGACTATCCTACAATAATGAACAACATCACCCCAGCTGAAAGTCCACCCCCATCTACAAAAATCCATTCCACTTCAATAGTAAAAGAACCCGCCTCTATAGGAACAAAAAGAAACAGACAAGTGAAAAAGAGAGCATACCATGAATCCAATTCACATCCAAACATTCACAGAAAGGAGAAATGAGAATAGCCCCAAAGCCTACACCAATCCATAACTAAAATCAACCAAGGACCAAGACATGCCCTTGAAAACTATCAACAAATGATCGGTCCAAAGAAACAAAATCACTATCCAGACCAACTAAAGTGTACAACGAAAAGACAAAAATAAATAAAAACTCAGTCTCAAAATCGAGAGAAGGCATCACCAACAAGGACGCATAGCGTCTAGTTCCTGCCCAAGTCCTAAAGATTACGCCTTAAGATATTTGACATAGAGTTAAAATAATATAAATAAATTTCAATATCCTAAATAATTACCACTATATAGAATTTTCTTTGAAACTAAATGTAATATAAGTCATTAAAGTAAATATAATCATTAATATGTACAACTAAATATAATCATTAATTATAGTTGAACATTAAATATTAAATTAAGATTTGCATTGTTATGAATATAATAATTTATTCTATTAGTATAATATATAATAAAAATATTAATATTATATTATTAAGTTAATATTAATATATAATATAATTAATTAGTTACAAATATAATATTATAAACAATAGTAGCAAAATTGAATAATAGAAAATTCAAAATATATTAGAACTATATAAATGTAAAAAGTTGTAAAAAAATAAAGTGTTGTCATTGGACAATTGAAATGAAAATATCTCTCCACAAAAAACAAAAGCCTCACCCACAAAAATAGAGATAAATAATTTCTATTACGATATAAGAAAGTCAAAATATATTAAAACTATATCAATGAAAAAGTTGTTGAAAAATACAATGTTCTAATTGGACAATTAATAAAAACAGTAGCATTACATTGAATGCTATAATATCCTGCCTGACTGCACGAACTAATAATATCACAACAAAGAGATGAGGCATTCATAAGGAGCCTCCACCAGGGCCCAACAGGTCCCGTATAGAACACACCACCACCACAGTCCACCAAATCTCTGGTCATTGTATCCAGTCACGAGCCAAATCCTTACAAAGAAAACCTCCAGAACATGGAACATAAGCCCAATGCAGCCCTTGAAGGGAAGCATCCAGCACAAAAAGAAACAACTGCCCCAGCTCCATCGATCTCAATTTTCACAACCACAACCCCAAAACGCCAAGAGAAAGAGAAGCCTCAGGGAACCTATCATCAACATCTTTATGCTCTACAAAGGAGGAAACATCTGTAGCAATTTTCCAAAAATGTAGTCCAAAAAAAGCGTGATGCCACAGCTTGCCACACCGATTGAAAGATCAAGAGCCCCCCTACAAAACAAGGTCCCTATCGAATGGCAAAAGACCGCCCTCACCACAAGAGGATATCTATTAGAGTAATCAGTTAGTCCTTACTCTTTTTCGCTTAAGCTATCTCTTAGGTGCATATAATTAATACTTTATATTAATTATATTGCGCAACCTAGCTTTTATGTTTTAGGGTTTGTTCACCTTTATAGGTTGAACTTTGTAATGTTTTTTTGAGACTCTTCAAATACATTTTGAGCTCTCACCTTTTTGAACATAGAAGGGTTTCTGCTTTTTCTGTTGTTGGCTTCAATCTTTGCAACAGGTATTTTGCATGCAGGTGTTCTTGGCAAGCTGTGAAGTTGGATTTATCAACTTCTACATAGTATCAGAGCCACCCTGTCGCTGCCTAGGTTGAAGATTTTTGAAGCCTCGATTCGAAGACGATAGCCACAGCTTTTCTGAGGTTTTTCTGTCATTTTGAAGGAGGCACGATCTTCTAGAGCAGATTGAGCCAAAACGGACGCCGCCATTGCGTTCAGAAGGCCCGGGAGAGTCGAAATACATATAAAGTTCGACTATTTTGGCCTCTGTGACCACAGGCAAAAAAATTTGGCCTCCAAGGGCCGTACGGCTCGAAAATCGAGAAAAAAACCTTGAAAATTTTTTAAAAAATGTGTTTTTTAACACTTTCGGGCACTGTCAGCCCACGCTGCCAGCGCGCCGCCATCCTGCTGCTCGTGCGCTGCTGCAGGGCAGCGCGCCACCCAAGAGCCACCGCTCCGCCGCCGGGGCCCGCCTCCGCCTCCTCCCCACCCGATCGCCACCCGCGCTCGGCCCACCCGCCGCCGCCGCCCCGCCAGGTCGCCGCCTCCGCCGGTGGCGCC
>MU225459.1:1452220-1462595 GCA_018584345.1 Thuja plicata | reverse complement strand
ATCCAAGGAGCTAAGATGACAGGGATGCATGAGTTGGTTTGAATGCAATGGATGCATGAGTAACAGGGTTCACCAACAGGGCCATGCAGAGCAGAGACGGAAGGTCAAGGCAGTCAGGGCTCAGTGTTTGGATTCAAAGCTAGCTACGATGGTTAGCTGTCCCATGGGGAATGGTTTGATGTTTCAAGGTCTAAGGTGGACTGGGGGAGCACAACATGGGACACCAGTGCTTCGGTAGTACTAGGTATGCTTCGGGAGCATACAAGAAAGGACAGGAGAACTCAATGTGTTCGGAGGTGCTTAGGTGGTACCAAGTATGCTTTGGCAGTATGCGCAGCGAGCAAGAGGACTCAATGGTCCAAGTCATTCAGGTGGGATGCCGGGTTCAGTGAGGGAGACTTAGGGAGTCCCGATGCACAGAGGCAGTGCAGTGTATAGTCTGTGGGGGCATGCATAGTTGAGCAAGGTGGAGCTAGGGCAGTTCCGGGGCATTCAGAGTGGCGCAACGGTGATCAAGAGAACTTGGGGAGTTGAGATCACCAAGGCTAATGTTAGTAGCATGGGTCTTATGGGGGATGCCATGGACGAACGCATAAGGTGGCCAGTTGATGAAGTACAAATGGGGTTCAACAGGTTTGGACAGGAGTAGAGCTATGGGGGCTCGAGGACATGTGCGAGGCGCATACAAAGGACGAAGAGCCAAGGAGGTTCGGCATGCACTGCCATTCCGCGAGGTGTATGTTAATGTAGTTAGGTGACGGGCACTTGATGTTTGGGGGAAGGCGTAGTCTGGAAGCAAGAAATGGACTTGACCGCAACGGGAGTTGCGAGTAAGGCTTGCCAGTGCCGCGCAAGGTTGGAATTCTTTGGTAGAGGCTCATCCTGGGCATGAGCTAAATCTAGCCCCGTGACAGAATCCACAGCAAAACCCAAGAGGGAAAGTCGTGCCCCCAAATGCACATCTAACCCAGCACCAAAAATAGCAGGCTCCGACTCAACATCCACACAAAAGGGAAGCCAAACATCCTCCATCTGACCACACTCAAAATTTGCTCACTACAAAAAGAGGAATCCCAATTAGGGATCCCAAAATCCAAAGGGCTGGTTGGAGACAGAGGAGCCCCTTTTGCCTCTGTCTCACAACAGAAATCGATCTCAGAGAGAAAAGGATGTTCCAACAGCTGTGCAACAGTCCACCTCTATTTCGGATCTCTACGGAAGCACTTGTCCAAAATGTCTGTGCAACCGATACGATAGAGCGCTGAGAGGGGATTCAAAACGTTGGTCCAGAGTGCCCTTCCAGTGGCCATATCCACAACTTTGCAACCCACCGACCAAATATCTGAAGGCGGCCCCTGCTCCACCTGATTCACCACTTGTGGATCCATCCATAGAGGAGTACTTATTAGCACCTTCTCCCGTGTCCTTTTAGCGAATCCCAAATCGCTGAGTTTGACAATGCCACCGCATCCTACAAGTATATTTTTTCTCTTGACATCGCAATGCATAATCCCCTGCCTGTGGAGGTAATCTAATCCACGGAGGATGCCATGAGTGTAGCTTCTGATTACTGATTCATCCAACTGCCCCCTAAATTTATTGAGCAGGTCTCCCACGCTGTCGCCTGGCATGAACTCCATCATCAAATTACACACCTGTGTGTCATTCTCATTGATATACTCCTTTCCCAGACATTTCACAATGTGTGGAGAATCCAAACTCCTGAGAATGTTGAATTCGTTTTCTAAACAAGAAACAGAGTCCTCTGTCGCAGACTTCACAGCAAAAAGCTCGTCGTTAGACTTGTTGATGGCAAGCCTGACTGTACCGAATGCCCCAGCACCAAGTATGGCGCCGCTTAACCATTTCATGCTTTTGGCATGGAGAAAACAATTTTGATCCAAACAACAGGCTCTAGAAGATACCCAATCCGGCATCCTCAGTGAGAGAAGGAAACAGAGGATTAAAGGCGGCCAAGGACACATCTGCCAACACCAGCTTCATCGTTCCACGAGGAGCAACACGCATAGCTCCATCCAGTTCCTCATAGATAGGAATAATCAAACAATGGCTTTTGTCTCTGTCATGCTCACCTTTTACCCAAACATGATAGTCCTGCATACATCTCGATCGTATGGCAAGAGCACCCAGATAGAGGCCACGGCAATCACGTCTAGCGTTAAAGATCATCCACAACTCTTTCACCAATTGCTTTGTGAGCAGCTTCCCCAATGTGAAGGAAATATTGCAGGCCAGCGTAGACTTAGTACAGATATGGAAAAATAGGGGTGAGGCCACCACAGATATTCGCCTCAGAAGTATCCAACTGCGTAAGCATGAAAAGGGGAAAAAGACCTCACACGGTCACGGACCAGTTAGTACAAACACCACCAGTGCATAGAGCTTAGGTAAGCCAGGAGCAAGTAAAACGACAAGGGAAAACCAGAGACCCCCACCTAGAGCATCCCAACAAAAACCCCAGACACCACCAAAAGGCTATGACCAGAAATATCATAAATCCAAACCAGGCCACAAGACGCACCCAGTTTCCAGAAAGATTGCACATATGCGAACAAAGTCCACCAAACATAAGAGCAACATAAAGACACCGGCCTACACGAGAAGCAATTGCAACAGACCACCAAATGCAAGTGAGAAACATTCTCCACAAATGTCCTAGAAAAAGACAACCAAAGCAGGGGGAAGCGCCACTTCCAAAACCACATCCACAATAAACCACTCCCTGTGCTGGAACAGATCCAACACATTCCGCAAACGATCAAGGCAAAAGCTTTCAACAACAAACAAAATAAGGATATTGTTCTTTACAAAACTACATTTCAAGGACGTAAAATTCATTGATCAAAATAGTCATTTACAATACTATCACTATCACTATCACTATAATCCCCACCACAAGTGGGAGGTGGTGGAAACCTCTTTGTGAGGTTGTTAGTACAAGGAGCAAAGTGTTGGCAAACATATATCTTATCAGCCAAAGCAATCATGACTAGAAGGGTTGCACTAGCATCAAGAGGTGGAGTCAAGTCCACGGGTCTCGGGTTTGAGGAGGCCAAATCGGTAGAGGAGCATCATCTTAAGGCAAGTCATCATAGAATTTTTAATAAAAATTTTAATAAGATTGTTTTAAATATGATTTTAAAAACTTCTTATAATAATTAAAATTTGATATTTTTTAATTTTATCATTAATATTAATATATTTAAATTTTCTTAATTATTTATTCTATATTTTTAGAATAATTTTGAATTTTTTCAAAATAGAACGTAATTTTAAAAAATTATTATATTTAATTTTTTTATATATACATACATACATAAGTGAAATGCTACCATAAGAGTAGCTCCCTGTATTATTAAAAAAGAGAGTACATCATGGATCTAGAGCCGATGGTATAAAAACATAAGTCCCTCAAAGATCCTCTCAAGTTGTTCATTAGTGAACAGATCATCATTTTTTCTTAAGAAATTATTAAAGCCTTCCATATCAGACTTAGCTTTCCCCTTTTGAACAAGTTCTAGGCTTTAGTCATCTTGGTTTTTTCTTCCCTTCTGCTTCCATACTGAAGATTTCAGCAAGTTCCCCTGTGAGGGGCTTGATTTGCAATTATGGGATCTTTGTGATCACAGCGATATAATGCTCTTCAGCGACGTTTATCCTTGCTCTTCAGCTATTATATTTACCCACTTTGTGGGGCATTCTGGTTGCATCGTAGACGACAAGTATAAAAATAATATTTTTTTTTTAATTTAATTATTTTAATGTTTTTGTAAAGAGTACTCACTTTTCTTTAATTTAGAAATAAAATTATTTTATATTATTTAAATAATTTTTTTATAAATAATGCACATAATTTATGATACTATATTTATTTCATTTATTAATAATTAATTTTAAATTTATATATATAATATATTTATTTCTATTAATTAATAAATTTTGAAATATAAAATATATAAATTGGTGAAAGGATTTTTTTTTCCAAAATATAAAATATATTGTCATATATTTGTAATAACATAAAATAAAAAGTATAAAAAATTAAATTTACATAATATTTACTAACAATAAATTGTTTATTGATGAAGATATCTTTCTATTGTAAATTGTTAAAAAATCAAAAACCTCCAAAGAGATATATTGGATAGGGGTGCCCTTTGGCTCTTGCCCTCTTTGTCATTGCAGTAGATGCTTTGCTTTTTGTTTTATCTGTTGAGGGAAAATTCTCTTTCTAGAAATGTGAAGGAGGTTGAACTCCCTAATGGAGATAATCTGTCCAATGTTCAATTTGCTAATGATACAACTTTCCTTGTTCAGTTCAGTGAAGAGAACATCAGCAACCTAATGAGAAAACTAGACCTCTTTTGTGCGGCTTCTGGCAGCAAGGTCTCCCTCACAAAGTCTATTATGCTTAGCTAGGAAGAGAAGCCTACATAATGGTTTAACAAATTTTCTATTACATGGGGAGGGCCCAACACCAAATCAGGTACCTTGGCATTCTCTTTGTTTTTTAACCCAATTTAATAGAAATGTGGGAATAGGTGAAAGGCAAGATTGATAGAAAGCTCAAAAAGTGGAACAATCATTATCTTTCAATAGATAGGAGGTTTCAAATCTATGAGAAGATCTTGCCATCCTACAATATCTATTACTCCTCAACCTTGTTGTTTGCTAATTATCAATTCCATTATATTCAGAAGCTAATCAGAGAGTTCCTCTGGTCAGATTGCAAGGTATATCACTCACTGCTAAATGGATCTTTAAATCCCTAAGTGGAGAAGAACCATGGAAATTTCTTGTAAGACACAACATTGCTAGATTTGTTCCAAAAGGTTACCTTGCCTGGAAAGGCCTTCCTTTCAATGAATTAGTATCCAGAAAATTAAGTATTAAACTTGTTGGCTTTGTGGTCTTCAGATCAATATGAAAAGCATGGGAAATACTTAGGCAATGAGTTACAACGAATGGTCTAGTAAATAATGGAAATAAGATTGATAGATCAAGATCCATTTGGTGGAACCTTGTATATAAAAACAAACCATTAGCTCAAACTCAAGGGTGCTCTGCCAAGAAATGGGCAACTAAAGGTATTCAATGTATGGAGCACATTTTGAAAGATGGACACCTAATCACTTGACAAGAATTAAGACATGAGTTTGATTTACCTTATTCCCATTGGCGCAACTTCTCTATCGTTAGAGATCCTTGTTCTTCCCTTCACTTCCCCCTGGTTGGTCGCCATTGTTCTGACTCCTTCCTTCATTTCAAGTGGGTTGATAACTCATGACATCTTGTTGTTGTTAAAGCCAAATCATTTTATTAGTTGTTGGTAGACTCTAATATTATCATTGATCATTGCAACCTTGCGTGGAACCTTGAGCTATCCCCTGCTGATTGGACCTCCTATTGTTGCAAACTTTAGAGCAGATCCTCCTAGCCTAAAAAGAAGTTTTTTTGTGGAGATTGTGGCTTAACAAGCTCTCTCTTCATCCACATAGTGGTGAACCTAGCCTTTTTTTTCTTTTTACAAACTTCCTAAGATTGCCTTGAACATTTTTTTTGACTATTTTTTTTCCAGAGAGGTTTGGGGGTTGCTTGGTCTGCCTATCCACTCCACTGTCAGTATTTGTCATGTTTTATTTGGCAACATTCCTAGGCTTAAGAAAGATTAAAATTTATTTTGGTCTATATTATCTTCAGAAGTTTTGTGGCTTATCTAGAAGTATAGGAATGACAATATTTTTAATGGAGGGAGTAGGGTACTTACTAGGTCTCTGTGGAAGCTCATTTATCATGCTATTCAATCTAGATTACAGTTGCTTTTAGGTTGACAAGGAAGAAGCTAGAAAGGCTTCTACAAGATGGTACAACACAAGTTTTCACTTGGGAGATTTCTCATGGCTTCACTTGGACCAAACAAGATGAAGAAAATGACTCCCTTCAAGATTGCACTCAAGAATTTTGTTAGAGAACTTAAGGAGCATCATGAGATAGAACCCTCACAACAGATTTATGCCCTTCCTATGGCACCACTCTTCATGCACCCATATCTAGAACACATGCAAAATGGATAATTTCTAATGTGGCATGATGGCCCAATGGGTTGGACTAGGTCTTATGTTTTGTAATTAGAGCTCTTAATGTAGTGAATGTTACGATTGCTTATGAGAAATCATTATACATAATTCCTTTTGTGATAGTGTTGTACAGTTCAAGAGTATAGGTTGGTTCTAGATCTGATATGTGGCTTCATGTCATTTTGTATTGAGACTAAATGATCATTAATAGAAAAGAAAAGAAAAACCTCCAAACTGGCTCCACTTTCGTTTCCTACTATGGCTAAGGTTTCTCCCTCATCACGAATCCATGGTAATGATTGCAGAAACCGACAGGATCCATTTCCCACTAATAGGTGGTAGCGATCTTCATGGGGATGGAGGATTGGTTTTGGCTGGACGTTTTGTGGGAATTCTCAGGAACCATCGAACGGAGGGGTGGGGAACTCTATTCTGGTTTGCAAGGAAGACTCGTTAAAATATTTTAAGTGTAGAGGTTTTAAGGGTTTTGAGATTGGCGAGACATTCACGACCATTTTTAGTGCTTCTGGCCCTTTGGTCACTACTCGGGGCCCGTCTACAGATAATATAGGGAACATAAACGATTTGCAATACTCCAAGGGTTTGAAGGGTAACAATGTTTCGAAGAATGGAACATTCGCCACAGTGGCCAAGAAGGGTTGTGATGGGAGAGGTCGAGTGACTGGTTTAAACTGGATTGAACCCCTTGCAGACAGGATCTCGGTCAGGATGGATGTAGAGATTCAAGAAGAAATAGAAGAGAACAAAAAGCTTTTCATGGAGTCGGATTTGATAGGGAGGTTTAAGGGTTTTTGGACCAGTTTGGGAGATCTTCATAAATGGATTTCAGATCATTAGAGTAAGTTTTTAGAAGCTGATGTTCAGATCTATCCAGGAACGCAAGGCTTTTCGTGTTCGTGTTTGATAGCGATCAGGATAGGCATAAAGTTGTGTTCACAAGGGAGCTGGGAAGATAAATAATGTTGTTGTTGAAACCATGGTATCCTGCCTTCAATCCAGGAACTGAATCATGCCCGTTATCATATCTCAGATATGGTCAATTCTGGAAGATGCTGATTCTCAAAATGAAAATCAGGATATGGACTGATCCGTTTGGTTCACCCCGAAGATGACTGAGAAGACGCATAAAGAATTTTAATTCTTTATTTTTTAATTTCTTTGAATATGGTGTTTATATGTGTGTATATATACACATGCACACATGTGTATATATACATACATACATGTATGTATATGTATGTATGTATACATGTGTGTATATGTGTATACATGTGTGTACATAAACACATATACACGTGTGTGTATACACACACATACACACATGTATTTATACATACATGTGTGTATCCATGTATACACATATACACACATTTGTGTATATATACACACATTATGTGTGTATATACACATGTGCATGTATATATACATGTGTGTACACACACACACACATATATACATCCATCCTTATAGCAATATAATATACATCTTTATAGTCACGGATTCCATGAAATATTAAAATTGATTTGTATATACACACACACATGTATATACACACATGCATATATATACATTTTTATAGCAATATAATATACATCTTTATAGTCACAGATCCCACAAAATATTAAATTTGGTTTTGTAAAAATTGGAATTCCCATTCCACTTATTTTGAAATTCCAATTCCACCTATTTTGATGAAAGATGCAAATTCCTATTTTAGGACAATTAAAATTTCGAAATTCCAATTCCAAATTTTTAGATGCATACAAACATGAAATTAGAATTTACTGAAATTAGATAATGCCTATTCCAGTCTAATTCCAAGAAACAAACGGATAAACCTAACAAACCGTGTGAAGTTTTAAAAAGAAAATAAAAAGCAGGTCGATATTAATAAGAGTGGGGAACTCCAAGGCACCCACATGAAGGACGTTTACCGCGTCCGCTCCAATGCATCCCCACTAAATGAATTCCCTGGTAAGGACAGACATTAAAGGCAACGCAGTAAATGGAAAGCTCTTCCAGACAGGATATTAACTACATAAGAGGAGAGGACGGCCTTACCGAAAAACACTATATTCTGCATTAGGTATCCAGCCAAGAAAAAAATAGCCTTGTAGGTTGCTTTCACCGGTTCATTTTGCTGCCGAAAGAGATACCAGTTATCTATCTATATACAGCCATATTACTGAGTTACGCAGAGCTCTCTAATCTGAGAATGAAGACATATGCCCGGCTGCAGCACAGTCGAATGCACAGCGATCCTCAAGGGCTTTCCACTTTCTTTAATGGCGGACAAAGCTGTGGCGAAGGAATGGCAAACGACAATGGAGAAGGAGGAGGAGGAGGAGGAGGAGGAGGAAGTTACAGGGTTGGCGCAGCAGTCCAGAGAGCCATGGCTATGAGGGAGCGCCACTCCATCTCTTCTAATAAGTCAGAGGATATCAAAGGCATTGGTGGAATGAGAGATGTTTACATGTCTTCCCTCACCCGTTCCCCCCCTCCTCACTGTAATGGGTATTTTTCTCAAGTGACAGAGGAGGATATCATTTGTTCTGCCATGGGAGCCCAGTCTATGAAATACACTCGCTTCTGCCCAGATCCAGATGTCAATGGGCTTAATCAGGATTTTGGGCATGTTTCGAATGGAAAACGGAAGCTTCAAATTGGTGGGGATTATAGTTGTGATGAAGATGTCAGGAAAAATCAAGGTGTTGGGAAAAAGAGTTTCGTGACACGCCTTTGCCGGCAGCTGTTTTGTCGTCGCAAGAAATCCGAATTTTGAGAGAAATTGCATGAATATGTGTGCGGTGGGGTTAATGAGCATGGATTTTTAGTACTGTTTTTCAGAAATTGGAGGGAAGAGATGAGAACGTATTTAGGTCGTTGATTTAGAAGTGTAAGTTTAGTTCAGTTCAGTTTTCTAGTTTAGGTGAGATTAGCAGCAGGCAACATAAGGTGCAGAATCATTGGTGAGAGGCGGGAGTAGATGTACATTGTGGCGTACAACAGCTATTTAAGCGTCTTTATGGAAGGTCTTAAATGAAATGTCTGTTCCACGCCATTTGTGGGCATCTATAAGATTAAGATTATTTTATAGTTCAGGACATCAGTCATATGTTTTTGGGTCTACATATGGTGACAGTGATATGAGACTACCTTGTACTCCTTTCAGATAATCAGCTGAGTCAGAAAAGTCCACTCCGACATGTCACACTCTCTGTTTTGCCACATTTTCTGGCAGCAAACTAAAAAGAAGTATCTTACCAAGGGAACACTTGGTTTTTTTCTTCAATCGCCTTTATTGTTTTTACGTTTTAGTTGGCTATTTAGCCAATATCCATTTTCTACATATAAATCTGATCCTTGCATTTGTAGCGTTGACCTAGCATTTCTGGGTCTGGATTTTTTTATATGGTCTAAATCATGCATTTAAAATTTAAATTTGGGAGACAACCTCTTTGAGGTTTGGTTGATTTTGTTTTTCTTTATCCATTCAATGATTTTGACTACATTAATGTTGTTTTTGGATAAGATTTTCAATTAGTTTTTATAAATTGTGGAAATCTGACATAATTAAATAATGTTAGATAATTTCATCTTCCCTACAGCCTCTTATCCATCAAAAAAAAATGTTAGATGTTTATGTTGTCTTAATGATCTTAGTTGTTGACTCAACTCTTCTAGATGTTTGAAAATGCTATTGAATAGATAAGTGATATAACCTCAAAATGTTATTGAATAGATAAAATATTTAGTAAAGATTCCAATATGGGTAAGATTACCAAACTTAGGGCCCGTTTGGTTGGCGGAATTTGTGCATGCTGGAATTGCCAATTCTAGAATTGAATCCATTCTAGGTTTGTGCTATTCTCAAAATGAATTCTAGAATATGGCTGTCCTATTTGGTTCACTTGGAAGATGACTGAGAAGATGCAAATTCTGTATTTGGTTCCACACAACTAGAATTGGAATTGGAATTTTGTTTTTGTACACATACAAATATATATACACACATACACATATATACACACATGTGTATATATACACACACATGCGCACATGTGTGTGTATATATACACGCACACACGTGTATATATACACATGTACACACATATATATATATACACACACACATACATGTATGTATATACACATGTATACACATACATACATGTGTATATATACACATGTATACACATATACACATATGTGTATATATATACACACATACACACATGTGTGTATACACACATATA
>MU225459.1:1439952-1451731 GCA_018584345.1 Thuja plicata | reverse complement strand
GTGTGTATATACACTCATGTGTATATATACATACATGTATCTATACTATATATGTACATGTGTGTATATACACTCATATGTATATATACATACATGTATATATACACACATGTATATACACACATGTATATATACACATGTGTATATACATATGTGTATATATACACAAATTTATATTATATATACATTCTGATAGCAATATAATATTAACACAAAAATGGGAATGAATTTTCCTTCACAAAATAATACTCTCAATTCCAATTCCAATTCCAGGTCCTGAGGGGGAATTGTGGAATGCTCAAAAAGGCCCAAAATTAGAATTCGCATAACCCTATTCCATTTTTTTATTTTGGAACCAAACAGGGAATTGAACATTTTGGGAATTCGGAAATGCCAATTCCCATTCAATTCCAATTCCAATTCCACCCCTCAACCAAACGGGCCCTTATTGCTCCAGTTTTGGTTTACTTCATTTTTTGAAGCTATAGGTAATACCCTAGGTATATTTTTGGAGGTAGATAAGGGTTCGCTTGGATACTTTCACACTTTGCTTGTATCCTAGTTGAAATGGATATGATAAAAGCCCCCCTCGGCAGAACTATCTTTTAAAATTTCTAGTGGTATGTGGGTGCAACCTATAGACTACGAAGGCATACCATTTAGATGTAGAATGTGCTTCCAGACCAAACATATTGTTGCAAACTTCTCAAGGAAGAGGGTTCATAAACATGCCTCCTTGTGGAAGGAGACTTCTCTTTCATTTTATTCAATATTAATAAAACGGAGTGAAGATTCAGAAGTTGAGAAAGATGGTTTGGAGTCTGTAGAGACAAGGGTTCCAGAGGTTGTCAAGAATCTAGGCCTTGATAAGGGTATGGGCGATTCACAGGATGACACCACTAAGGCATTAACAGGAAAAAAGACAAACAACTCCTCATCTTAGATGTGAGTACAGGGGGCCAAGAGGTTCATCGCCAGATTGGGATCAAGGCATTGTGCAAGGGGGGAATAGTGGGACTACTCTTCAGCCTTCAGAGCTTTTCAAGTCTTTGAGACCTTGTACTACATATGGTTGTGTTTCTGTGAGTATTGCTAAGGATTTGAGGGGGAGTCATGGAAGCAAAGTGGATGAGATATCCTCCAAATCCACACCAATGTGGGTTAAGGAGGCTACAAAAATAGAAGATGGGTGGGAAGTAGTTAAAGGGAAGAGGGAGAAGAAATCTATGAAAGTAGGGGACTTTGATATGATCCTTCGCTCTCATACGAAGAGTGGGTCTACATGTAATGCTTAATTGGAAGGCCTGCTAAGGGGTCTCTTTTCAAGAAGGTTTTATTGGGGAGATAGATCCCTGTTTGTATCCATCCCAGGTATGGGCCAGGGCAAATGCCAATATTTAATAAAATTCCCTTTCACCGATCAAAGAAAAAATTGTTTATTAGTAGAATATTTTACATGTATAAAATATTTATTTTTCCTAAACTATATCTACACAAGATTGTTAACTTCATTAGGAGTTGGCATATTTTATATTTATTAAAATTAAAATTTTCCTACTATTTTTTTTAATGGGAAAAATTTTCTACTATTTTAAATAAAGAATTTATCTCTAATTAATAAATTTAATATATAAAATATATAAATCAGTAATAGAATTTTTTTAATTTTAATACATATAAAATATATTATATGTTAGTTAATATATTTTAATAATAGAGTTTAAATATATACAACATATTTTAGTTATATATTATTAAAAAATAAATTTGACATAATTTTTAATTTTTGATTTATATTTTAATGTCAAAAGATACAATTTCATGTTTGAGATAATGACTTCTCTCCAAGATAGGAACTTTATAATTACATATAAAATAAATAAATAATTTAAAAAAATTATAGTCTAGACTTTCAAATCTTAAATACCTACATTTTTATATTCATACAAGAAAAAAAAAAAATTCTCAAAAAATTTCAAACCACAACTTTTTATTTTTCATTCTTGATTTCCTTTTATTTTTAGTTGGCTTTGGTGTCTATATCTTTCATATCAGTGCCCCAATTTAGAAAGACTTTTAGAGGGTGATTTGATCTATAATGTCTATTCATGGCCCCCATCTTCTTCTTTTTTTAATATTTTATCCATAAAAATTAGTATTAGTGATTCTATTTTAACATACCATTTTAAAAAGAAAAAATATTATCTAATAAAGTTAGATAGTATTAGGGATTTTAGGCAGAGATTTTATCATAGCAGATCACAAGTATAGAGTGAAAGGGTTGAAAGAAAATTTGCAGAAAGGTGTTTTTAGGTTATTTTCTTGTTGACATGACAAGAAACTTGAGAAATATAGATAACAACCTTACAATTCCAGGGCAAAGGGACTATGATATTGCAATAATCAATGGACAACCTCGTAAAAGATATCTGATATTGGTGATTGAGAACCAGGTGGCTTTCAGATACAGAAGAGAGCTTCGTCACAATAAGGGTCCTAGATGGGTCTGTGATTTCCTCAGGATAAGGAATATGGAGGTAGGGCTTCTAACAATCTTTGACGACCAAGGGCCTCCACCATAGGACATTGAGCCATGAGATCTGGACTGGTGTGAAGAGCATGTACCCATGAGAACTCCACAAGAGCGGGCACTTATACAGGCACAATGAGGAATGTTGATGACACACTTGCAAAGAATTACGGATGTGGAGGCAAACGCGGTCGAGGGAAGCAGGAGAGGAAGAGCTTAGGAACGTCAAATGAGAGGCTTGTTAATTCCAATTCAAGCCTATAAACAATTTATTTTGCTAGGTTTTACTTGTCTCAAAGGTAATTATTTGCTATCTAAGACATTAAATATTTTATGTTATGTACTATCATAGATTTATTTATATTAATATATCTCTGGCACTAGTCGGTTACTCATAAAAAAGAGAGTTATTATTAATGATTCTATTTTAACATACTGCTTTAAAATAATAAATTTTATCTGATAGTATTATTTATGATATTATTTTAACATGTGTCATTTTAGAAAAATGACATTGGCTTCACCATTTTTTCTCTCTTTTTTATTTGTATTTAATTTTGCTAACAAAATTTATTTAATCCTCTTCACCTACTCCCAAGATACACAACCTTCAAAAACACTTCATTCTGCTCTATTTCGTCATCATAGCCATTTATTGTCATATTTGCCAACCCATCAATCTCCATGTTTCCCTTTCAATATAAATGAGATAAATATTACATAATATTGACTATCAAGAAAATATTTTTTAAAAGAATATTTAATATATTTAAAATATTTATTTTTCCTAAATTATTTATCATAAGATTGTCAATTTTATTATGTTAATATTAGCTTTTATGTATTTATTAAAATTTAAAAATTATTATCACTAATTTATATATATTTATTTTTTCCAAATTATAAATTATCAAATTTAAAATAATTTATATTTATTAAAAATATAAAAATAACAACTAATTGATAATTTTTTAAATGATTTATATTTATTAAAAATATAAAATAACAACTAATTTATATAGCTATATATATGTTATACTTCACAATTATTTATTAATAAATTAATACAATAAATTGTGTTAATAAAATAAAATAATTTTTAAACCAAAAAATATTTCTTAAATAAAGAAAAATAATTCGTATATAAATTGACAATCCTTTAACATACCAACAACAATCTTTCATTGGTGGTACTCTCATCATGGTAACAATACATGCATGAATTTCTTTTGAACAAACAAGAAGACCAATCCACAATAATTGAGAGTTTCACTATTTTTCTTCGCTTTTCAATCATTTATAATATTCACTAGCAAGGCAAAGCAAATAGCTTGCTCATTAGAGATCATTATATCTGAAAATTAAAAAGATTGAGAGGAAATAAAAATATGTGCAATATGCTTTGCCCAAACTCTTTGACACATGCCTCTTTCTCCATATTAAGCTTGACAAACAACAACAAAATTTTCCACTACTCGAAATGGAAGCTATCCATGGAAGAAAACCTTCCACTTAGGAAAAAATGGCACAAACTTCTACTTGAGATGTCGATAGTCTATTGCATATGTATATATTTCCATGAATTCAGTTTCATATCTGTAATAGTCCACAAAACATTATATCTAATCTCTTATTGTCTCTTGTCTCACAGAAATGAGGCATCACATGACTCAGCCATGCAATAGTGGAAAAAAATTCTGACCCATGAGATAATTATTATTATTCTCTTAATAGAGACTATACACTTGCTCTGTGTGGTGCACACTCCTATCTGCTTCTATAGTTTTATTTTGTCAATGAAAAGACAAGAGATGCAAGCTACATTTAGAATCGATGAAATTTAGTGCACTCTTCCTATGAAAAGAATGATATAGGTGAGGGCATTGAGATCAAGGTTGGCTGGCCACCTTAAGCACTTCCCTTTTCTTCACATAAACGGAGGTTTTTTACTAATGGTTTCTCTGATACCATATATAAATTCCAGGTGCAAATTTAACTTGAGTATATATATATATATATATATATATATATATATATATATATATATATATAAAATTTGCATATTATGCATTATAAGAACTCTTTTATAACAATTTATTTTGCATAAACAAATTGTTCTAACTTTTAAAACTCAAATCCATATAAATACTCATACAATAACATATATATTATATCCTAACAATAATATTAAGTTATAACTTGATAGTTAATCTAACCACTGATGTGAGGAGTAGCAAAACTTTCTACACATTGATGAAATATTAGTGACTAAGATGAGTTTGAGGATAGAAATTTTTGAAGGGTTTAATGTTAAGTAGTTGATGGGTTTACTATTCCATGCAATTGAAGGATTCAATAGTTGTAGTTGACTCAAGCAAGGAACAAGATGTGAGATAACTTCTATGTGATTCACATTATTGAGACGAAATTTGTGTTGAAAGGGAAATGGTTGCACTTACTTCGATGAGTGCACAAAGAATTATCAACTTTGGGAGACAAAAATCAAATTCAAGGGTTCTTCCTAGTCTTTCCAATGATGCTTTCAACTAAGAGGGTGGAAATGTTTTCATAAAGATCGAGTTTCTCGGGCAACATAGTGTTTGATTACATATATGGGGATGTGAGGTCCTATCATGTTGACATTCAATCGATCTTAGATAAGCATAACAAGGTGTTCAACAAAATTCCTCTGGGATTACTACTAGATAAGGGGATTTAAACATGTGATTATGCTAGAAGGAGAACAAATCGTCACTACAAGTTATCATCATCCTAAGAGGTGCAAGGAGGAGATTGAGAAAGTGATTAATGCATTGTTTGACATGGAACACATATTTTATCTCTAGGCCATTCAGTTCTTTTGTGGTGTTAGTCAAGAAAAAAATGGTACTTTGAGGATGTGCATTGATTATAGAGCCCTCAACAAAAAGACAAAAAAGAATAGTTATCCCATACATATGAATGATAAATTTCAAGAAATATGAGCTTCATGGTGTTGTGTATTTCTCGAAGATTGATATACATGGTCAGGATATTGTTATATTAAGGTTAGAGATAAGTAAGTGCACAAAGTAGCTTTCAGGTGTCATTATGGATATTACGAATTCTTGATCATGTCATTTTTCTTGACCGATAGACCTACCAAATTTTAGTCATGTATGAATCATGTATTTATTTTACAATTGAAGAAATTTGTGCTATTTTTTATCACATGTTGATATATACTAAGATATGGGAGGATCACTTGAAGCATATAAATTAAGTGCTTGGCACACTAGAGCAACATTCATTCTACACCAAATCATCCAAATGTGATTTTGATTTGATTTAAATATTGTATTTTGGGCATAATATTAGTGCTCAAGGGGTCGGCATGGATGAAAGGAAGATCAAAGAAATCAAGGATTGGCCTAGACCCAATACTTCATCACATTTGAGAGGTTTTGTGAACTTTGCAATTATTATAGGAGGTTTTTCAAAACGGTTTTCAAAATCAGAAGCTATACTGACATATTTGACAAAGAGGAGAGATTTCTCTTGGAGTAGTTTAGCACAAAGAGATTTTCACAAAATTTAGGAGAAAATGAGTTCATGTCCTACTTTCACTATTTCATTATTGCTTGTTTTTTTCTAGAATATGATGCTTTAGGAGAGGGGATTGAAACAATTTTGATACAAAATAGACACCCTCTAGCATTTGAGAGTAGGGAGCTTAAAGAGACATAGATGAGCTTCTCTATTTGTGATAAAGAGATATTAACCATCATGCATGCAATATCCAAATTCAAGAAATACGTGGTTTGTGGGAATTTTTTGATGAAAACATATCATAATAGCTTGAATTTCATACTCAATAAAAAGGATAGGAATATTGTGAAAATTTTGTGGTGAAAAAAAAAATCATAACAACATAAATTTCTTCCTCAATCAAAAGGATTTGAATGATAGATAGCAAAATTGGGTTAACTACAAGACTATTACTTTAACATTGAATATGTTAAAGGAAAAAATAATATGATGTTTGATGTACTCTCTAGAACACCTTATTTTAATCTATGATAGTCGAATATGTCAAGAACACATTTTTTATTGATTTTTTGGATGAGAAGCTACATTATGACAAGTACATATAGGTTTATGAGCTCATCCTTTATAAGGACCAGGTGTTTTTGTATCAAAATCAAAAGTGAAGGAAAGAATTGTGAAGGCATGTCATAAAGCAACTCTTGTTGGTCATCCAAGGTACTATATAACATACAAGAAAGTAAGAGAGTGTTTTTCATAGAAGGGGATCAAAATGTGTTGAGACATGTTAGGGAACTTGTTTGGTTTGTCAGTACAACAAAAAAGAGCATGTATTTCTAACAGATTTGTTGCATCCCATGGTGATTCCAAATCATAAATGGAAGAATGTCTACTTAGTTTTCATCACATAATCACTACTGTATTTGACTACAAATGATAACAAATGTATGGTGACATATCGACAAAATATTGTCGACTTACCAACGAAATACTGGTTTAAATTTCATCGTTGTATTTTCATCGCTTTAATGACCAATGTTTATATGTCGCAACCACAACCTAGCATTGTCGATGAGTGCCACAGGTAATATCGGTGTTTTTCATCGCAACATCGACTTAGAACTTCATCGAGGTTTGGACGAAACTTTGTTCATCTATCGACACAAAAAACTACAAAATGTTGCAGAATGCCCGTTTAAAATCGTTGCAAAAACACCAAACTTTCATCCATTTTCCAATGAGGTGGAGAAAACCTTCATTGCAATTACGACAAATAAACGTTGCGTGTACAATAATCTAGTCACAAATTTTTATGGTTCGTCAGGCTATGTTCGTCGCAATTTCAACGATAACTCGCAGTATTAAAAAAAATGTTCAAACATATTTCTCATGTTATAACAATTCCAATACCTTTTTCCAAAGCATCACAATGCAAGACAAATTCTAGAGTGAGATGAGACATTTTTTATTTGAATTTTGTATCATCGGTTCCATGACCATTGTTGGAGCAACCTATTGCGGGTGTTCTAAGATTGGACTGTGTCAATAGAATTGCAGGGTATACGATTAGTATCTCGACTTTATTTGTATTGAAAATGAGATGTTCTCTCTTGGTCACAATTTTGGCCATGTACAATTAAATGATCCAAAGGTGCAGGAAGTTGACATAGAGGGTGTGGTAGAGGGTATGGTGAGTGGTGTGTTCTCTTTGTTGGCCACCCTCAAGTGTGGTGCCTATCATTTGTTGCCTCCAAACTTGATTCTCACTTGTAGGAATACCTTATTTATAGGAACAATCTATTCACCAAGGGGAATTTGGTTAGATATAGCTCATTTCAGAGGCCACTTTTGTGCATTTTTTACATAAATTTTGAACTCTCTACTACTGTGCAGGATGACTGGCATTACATCCCACTGGTTCATGATGTGTTGGCATAAAGCTCAATAGGGTAACTGTCCAGGGAGATGATAAGGGTAAAAATATTTATGAGTTAGATGATTCTGACAGTTTCTGAGTGGCGAATGCCTCTGCCCATTTTGCAAAAGTTGTAGAAGAAGTGGAAACCAAACTGGAAAATATAAACAAGATGTGGAAGAATTTAATAGGAGGACAAGTGGGATGGGAAGGCAGATGTCAATTTTGATGGCCATGAATTAATAGGTAACACAAAGCATCTGATGAATGCATTGAATTCTCTTCCAGAGATTATAGAGAGGAAGAAGATTATTGATAAGCAGTCTAACAATGCAACTACTCAAAAAAATTATAATGACATAAACAAAGCTTGTAGAGATTCCCATGCAATTCATATGTCATTATAAAATTTGCTAAATGCACAAAAACAAAATAGAAAAGCTATTGTGGATTACTTTTTAATTTAAAACTTAAGGATGCTTGGAGCCTAGGAAAACCATGTAAATAGTAGATCTGCATTAGATGAGGAAGGATGGTAGGTCCCAGTTGAAGTTACAATGCAATTTGATCATTGCAAATAAACTGGGAATATGTTAATGAAAGGCATAAAGAGGAATTAATTTGTGTCCACTTTCATTAGTAAAATGCTTATACTATGCTTTCAAGTGAATCTCTTGTTTCAAACCAATATCTTCTTATAAGCATTTTTCCAATACTATTGCTTACCTCAAATTGGTGTAGTTAGCTACTGAACATGATATTTGATTATTTCAAATATTGAATTAGTTCGCTACTGAATATGCCTTCCAAAAAGTTTCAGCAATTCAATCTAATACATTGTAAGCACATCAATAACACATTATTTCGGTGTCAAGTTAAACTGGATTTTCATTCTCCCATTGAAATATGTTCTTCATTGTCTAAATGATATTTGAATCAAATGGAACACCAAATACTATCTCTCCTTTTGTGTTTCTTGAAGCATGCATAAATTAAACACGTGTTCATTCACAAAAGTAGCAGTGTTGTACATTACCATTGACGAGATATAAATTGCTCGACATGATATAATTAAACTTATGACATTTATTTCTTACTTTGAGCTGGCCACAATAGTAGTTTTTGGATTAGATTGTGTGTTAGTCTTTGCATCAATGTTCTAGATCTCATTCCATGGATAAATAATAATGATGGATCTCAGATCCAAAACTTCAATGCAAAAACTAATACACAATCCAACCTAGAAGCTTTCTTCATCAATTTAAAGATTATTGAAAAATAATGAATTAAGAAGAAATATTGTTGATCAAGGCATCTATTCTAAATTTTGCGGGAAAAAAATATAGGAAATTCACCAACTAAAACACAAAAAGAAAAATCACTTTAGAGAATTGTAAATGTAATGCTAATGGAGATCAATAATCAAAGTTCTAATAATACAGTACAAGTTTACCAGACGATGCCTGCACCCAAAGGAACTCATAACCTCACACAATACTGAACAAAATAAAATTAAACCAATAATATTGAAGACATAAAAAAAAAAGATGGCAAGTTATAATTCAACATCACTAAGCTCAAACCGCTTTAAGGTTACTAATGAAATATTCTTGATAAAAGGAAATGGCTAGGCCCCTTATTTGGATATCGTATGACTAAAAGCTTGTAGGAAATTTTATTACTATGTTTATTGCAAATAATTTGGTTAAATAGTGGTTGTCGTACTTATAATGAGCATACATGGCTTTCATAATTTAACTCCAAACAATGTATACTCAATAAGTTTTTCTATATCAATTCTATCATTTCCACCATTTCCAATCTTTTAAATCCAAGTATAAGATTATAGCTCCATGTTTTGTCATGTCATTTGTAATTCCATGGAAGAAAAATTAGCTTTCCATCCCAGTAACCCAATCAATGTGGTTGGACACTTATAAATTGTCTAGATTTCTTTTAGTAAAGCAACATGTCATACATTTATCTTGTTATGGTGGTCGATTACTATGATAGGGATCAAAGGGTGCCACATGGGTAGATTTAAAACCTAGCTAGAAGAGTTATCCCCTTCCTATTTTGGGTCAAGCTAATGTCCTTTTCCCTTAAAAAATTTTACCATGTGTTGTCTTATTATATTAAACATATGTTTGACCCTTAATTCGGAACAAATAAACCATACACCAAATAAGCTTCATATTTTTAGCTTGCAAGAACTTACCTTACGCAATTTCTCGAAGGAATTTGTCCAACGCGAGATCCATCCGTGGATAGCTTCCCCTGCAAAAGCTATCATCCAGGTCAACATATGTGATGTGTTAAAAAGTAAAATAAGTACAAATGGTAACATATTGAAGCAAAGAGAACTAATGAAAATTGCATAATCTTAAAAGTGTAGCATAATGAAATATTGAAAAGCGCATTACCTTATTGAGCTTCTATTTATTTTGAGAATAGTTTATTATTCTCTACTTAACAGGGCCAACCACGTGAAGGTGGAAGCTCATTTGGCCCCCCCCCCCCCCCCCTACATCACTCTCAATTCCCCATACCCAATCATATAACATTAATCATTCATTCATCCATTAATAACATATAACATTCATCCATTAATAAAATATAACATTCATTCATTAACATATAACATTAATTCATTAATATATTCACATTCATTCATTATCATATAACTTTCATTCTTTCAATTTGTATTCATTCATAATATGGTTGTCATAATATCAAAAATATGGAACTATCATAATATGATTCCAAACACTTTTTTTGTTTCTTTTTTGTATCTAAAAAAAGAAGTGGAGTATCGTTTTCTAAAACATCTTTCCCCCTTTAGTTGTTCTTCCCTCTTCTCATGATCTTAATGTATGCCTAGTCGTGTACTCGTGACGTGGAGGCCGCTGTAAGGGGGGTCTATTGCAATAACAAATAAATGTTAAATTGATATATTTTATTAATATTGTTACAAGTATTTCATAAAGTAAAAGAACATTAGACTAGTGCTCTTTACCTGATGGGGAAACATCATGTTCCTGATCTTATCTTATAGCCTCATGCTCAACATGTTGAACACCCTCTAAATCCTGTAGATTTTAAACATGAAAGGTTACATTAATTAATACACCAGTTGCAATTTAAAATTTTAAAAAGAACATTAGAGTGGTCCTCTTTACTTGATGGGGCCACATCATGTTCGTGATCTTGTCTAGCCTAATCATGCTCAACATGTTGATCACGCTCTACATGCTCTAAAGTTGAAACATGAAAGGTTACATTAATTAATAGGGTATGTGCAAGATCATGGGGGGCCAAAAAGTGGTGATGTGAAAAAAATCCACTTTTCACTCGTCCAAAAGCGCATGAAAGCGCTTGTTGACTTTTTAGTAGGCCTAGGTGTTAGTGCACCTGGGCAAACCTAACACCAAAGCACAAGCCTTATCGGGTACCCGAAACCTGTGGCATAAAACAAAAACCCACGGGCCGATTTTCTCATTTTTCCCATCGCTTCAAGTTTCCAAAACAGCTAGAAATATCATATACACGATTTTTTCGGGTACCTGATTTCTCCAACAACAAATTCGACTCCACTGCTTATCCGGTAAGTAAATTCTTGTTATTTTTAGATTGATTTTTTTCATTTTCATGTTAAATGTAGGTTTTTTGGTTAAAATGGGGTTTTGTATTGATTTTGTTAATAATATATGAAATCAATTTGAAATTTATATTTGTTTATTATTTAATCAGGCATGGCTGACAACAATGAAGATAATAACCCTCCCCCACCAAATAATGATCCCCAAAAC